>CAJVQA010002109.1:0-22970 GCA_910591915.1 Cetraspora pellucida
TTGACTGATGGCTGTATCAGAGATGATCTAGTGACACAGTAAGGATTGCAGCACAGAGGGTTTAAATAGGCAATGCCTCTAGTTGAGTTGCAGGTATGGCAGCTAGTGTAGAACTATTGGCAGACTACTTAAATTAGACACCAAAAGTGTACATGTGGCTAGTTGTACTCTCTAATGTAAAGGTGACTTCTTTGAGGCTTCGGCCGCAAGTTCCTATGTCCAATTTACTGAATAAAACTCTAGGCCCAAAAGAGGCTAGTTGAATATCAAAAAAAAAAAAAAAAAAAAAAAAAAAGTGTCTAAAGTAGTAATAATTGCAAAAAGAATTGCAAAAAGTTCTGTTTTAAAAGAGCAAAGCCAAAGTTTAATTTATATAAAAAATAAATTAATAGATAAAAAGTTGTAAACTTAGTTTTATTCAATATTTATAAAACATTAGAAAATGTCAAGATTAATAAAAAAGCTATTTGTATAAAAAAAGATAGTAGATTGGTTAAGATTAAGATTAGCAATAGTTTGTAAACTATTAGTAAACTGGCAAGATTAAAAAATCAAAAATAGTTGATAAAGATTAATAGTCAAGAATAGAAAAAATAGAATGTATAAATGTTATTAAATAGCTATAAAATATACAATATTAAGAATGTTAACATAAAGATTAAAAGTTTTTTTGTTAAAATTAATTTGGCAAAATAGTTTTATACCAAGATTAATAAAAACAAAAAAAGTGTATTTGTTAGCAATTGTATTAAAATTAAGATAGCAACCTAAGCATTATATAGTAGTTAATGATAAAACAGAATAAAAATTTGAAAATTGTAACTAAAATAAGTAGTGCTAATGAATAATAAGAGTAAGTTCAAAAAATGTATTATGTTTTTTGGTTTTATCAATAATAATTTGATTATTAAGAACTATAAATAGTTATAATTTGATATTAGAGATAAAATAATTAGTAGTATAACAAAAGTAGTTAGTAAAAAAAAATTAAGGTTATTGTATAGAGTATATTAGTAAAAATAACTAGTAATAATGTTTTTTATTAATATTAAGGTAAATATTTGCAATACAGAATTTTATTAATAATATATTTAGCTAATAGTTATATTATAATTACAAAAACAACTATAAAAAGAGTATACAACTAGTTACTTATACAACTTTAGTTATTGTCTAATTTAAATAGTTTTTTTGAAAGTTTTACACTAGCTGTTATATCTAAAACTTGCTTGTAAGTTTTTTATTTAAACATTTTAGCTTTTTTATTTATCTATTTATTTAATTTATTAATGATTCTATTTAATACTAATAAAAATATACTATAGTCACTAAAGCTTTAATGCAATTCACTTATATAGTAAAACTTTGACTTTGTATTAAACTTTTCAGAATCTTCTGTATTTTATTCTTACAGCTAACCTAGTAATACTATAGCTAAGACCAAAATTTGTAGTTAGGATATACTATTAAACTGCTATATCTTTGTAAAGTTTACTTTAACTTAGATATTTATTTTACAACATATTCCTAATACTTTGATATTTAATTCAAGTTTCACTAAACTTTTAGTTTAGATAATCCAAAAAAATAAATACAACTATATTTTTGGTTTATATATTTTTTAATATATAATTTTTTTCTTTGTTATTCTCTTCAGAGTTCTGGTAGCCTGACTGGTTACAATAGTTGCTTTTTAAAGATTAGTATATTATTTAGCTTTACAAGTTCTAGTTTTGTTTTTATATATTTAGTTTTTACAATAATATTATAAAAAGTTCAGACTATCTCTTTACTCAGGTTTTTCAAATAAGCTTCTGTTTTTCTGATTTTTATAATTTACATAACCTTGAGAACTTATTACAGATTTATACTATCTAGTACTGATTTGTATTTTTTTGTACAAGATACAACTATTGTATAAATATTATATAACTTTTTAGTTATACTAATATAACATAATAATAGGTATCTAATTTTAATTAATAATAAAAGACAGTTAACTATAATATAGAAAGAATTTTAAATTTTTATTAACACTAGAATTTGAATTTTAAACTTATCACTTGAGGGTTAACAATATAACTATTTTACTATATCATTATACTTCATAGTAATAATGTTTTTAAGAATAATAAACTATAATAATATAATGTTTTTTAGAAGTTTATTGAGTCTAAAGAAGATATAAAACTAGTTAAACTCTATTATAATATTTTTTTTAATATTAAAATAATCTCTTAGGTTTTTTAACTTTATTAATATATTTTTAAATAATATAGTTTTGTAAAAACTATTACAAAAAGAGTATACAATTGACTATATATGTAACTTTTTTATATTACTTATTTAAGAAATCATCAAATATTTTTTACTAATTGCTATATTTAACATTTTTGTTTGGAGTTTGAATTTTTATCTTAACCTTAAATTAAATTTATTTTTGATGTAAACTTTCTAAAGTTTGCTATATACTTATTTTACAACTAACTTAAATATTATTATAACTAAACCAATACTTGTAATTAGAGTTAATTACTAAATTAGTATGCCTTTATAGAGTTTACTCAAACTTTAGCATCTACTTTATAGCATATTTTTAATATTTTAATATTCTATATCTTTTTTTTAAACTTTTAATTAAGATAACTTATATAAAACTATTAATATATCAAATTAGCTTAATATTTTTTTCTTTAATTTTTTTAGTTAAAATTTTAGTAGTCTGATTTGTAGTACCTTCTATTCAGAAGTTTTTACTTATTTAAATACTCTATATTGATATTTGTTTCTTAGAATTTTTTTTTTTTTTTTTTTTACTCTTTGACTAGTCTTGCCAAGATCTTTTACATTTTTTACATTTTTTGAACTAATGTCCTTAATATGCTCCCAGAACTGAACCTTGACCTCCCCCAGTCTGTGCTTTTAAACTTTCCAAGGATGACTGTCACACTGATCCTTGCTGGTATCAGAAGGTTTTGCCAGGCTTTATTCAGAACCAACTATCATTATAAGTTCATATAGTATCTTTCATTGTTAGACTTTCGGCCTCACATTATGTCTCATGACTTCAGTTATTCCAAATCAGGTTCTAACTTATGTTCATTACCGAGTAGCTTCTCAATCACAGGTCACTTGCCTTTTCTAGAAATAAGTCTGTCTGATAATGTTCTAGGTCTCTGGTGCCATGGTGTTGCAGTTCCCTATTTTAGAAATGCATCTTTACAATTGTCATCACTAGGATTTGAACTAGCAATTTTGCGATTTGTAACCTCAGAGCATAACTACTATGCTATTGATCCTAGAGGTCATTTTTTAGATTTAATTTTTATAATAATGTTATTAAATATTTGTATTATTACTTTACTTAGTTTTTTTCAAATAAACTTCCCATTCTCTAATTTTTAAGAATATATATAGCTATAAGAACTTATTTTAAGTTTGTACTGCCAAATGCTAATTGTATTTCTTTGTATAATCAGTTATACAGATATTTATAACCTGCCAGTTATACTAATGTGATCATAATTATAGGTATTTTAATTTAATTATTAAAATCAATTATTATAACAAATAAAAAAATTAAATTTTGCTATTAATAGATTTTGAATTTATAACTTGCTACTTAAGAGGTTAACAACTTATTTACTTTATTAAGTTATTATATTCTTTTTCTACTATAATATCAAAATTTTATATTATAATTTTAATTAAAAAATATTTTTTAAAAAAACTTTTATATAAATAAAAATAAATATTATTTTAAACTTTTGGTTTAGAATATAGTTATATTTAAAAATTATAAAAGTAAAATGTATTTTATTTTTTTATATAGTTATATTTAATAAATAAATATTTTTGTAAAGTTACAATAAATTTTTTTTAATATATTAAAACTTAAAATACTATTTATATATTGTTGTAAAATTTATCAATTTAACAATAATTATAACAAAATTTTGTAGTTAAAGCAGCAATCTTTTAAACACTTAAATTTAAAACACTATTTAAGATAATACAATCTGAGATTTTTCAAATTTATATAATACAAATTATTTTTTTTTTGGTAAAAGATCTTTAATTAGATAATTCTTTTTTAATTCTATAATACAAAATTTATACTGGAATGTGGCAACCTAGTGAAGTAGTTAGGTTGTTAACCTTCCAAATAGTAGATTGGGTGTTTAAATCTCATTGATAGTGAAAATTTGGATAATCACCTATGTAATATTCGTATTATGACAACTGTTACTAACAATTAGGTTAGGATACCTGTAATGATGATCATACCAGCATGACTAATAGGTCATAAAGCATCTGTGCAATGTTAGAGTTATACAGAAGAATGCAAACTGACAAATCAGGCAGTGCAAATACTAGATAAGTTCTTGTGACTATATAAATCTGTTGAAATTGAGTAACAAGAAGTCCATTTAGAAAGATCTAAGTAAAGAGATAGCTAGATCTTTGATGCCCCTACTGTAAAGGCTAGTTTGGTGAAATGGATACCTAGATCTAGTACCCAGTTCTAGTAATCAGACAGCCAAGAACCTCTGAGTTGGAAGTCTCAGAGGTACCACCAACCAGGCTGCTGGAATAAACCAGAAAAAAAGAATATCAGGCCGACCTAATATACTGATGGACTGGTCATAGTTCTACATAAGCTATCTGAATTGGAAGTTTAGTAAAAGGGTAGAGGAAAAGGTAAGATTATACTAAAGTACTGAGATTATGCTATGAAGTAGATGCTAGAGTCTAAGTGAACTCTACAAGAGCATAGCAGTTTAATAATTAATTCTGACTACAAATGTTAGTTCTGCTATAGCAATACTTAAATTAACTGTAAAAATAAGTACAGAAGGCTTTGAGAGGTTTACCTCAAAAATAAATTAATCATAAGGTTAAGGACAATGATCTGGTACATCTGAGATGACCAATGATGTTAACATAAGTTACAGGTTCAGAAGGTTTAAAATGGAATATCCAAGCAGAGATGTTAGGTATAGCAATTAGTAAGAAACCTTTAGGTAAACTTCTTAAATAGGTAATATAGAAAAGTTACACATATAGCCAATTGTATGCTCTTCTGTAGTAGTTCATTGAACCACAATACCGATAAATGATTAATAAAAGTCAAAAGACCAAAGAGATCACCTTAATACTAAAAAAAAAAAAAATTTATACTAATTATTAGTTATATTGTTATTTAACACACAACAGTCTTTTAAACCTTTAAAAATCCTTACAAATTTCTAAACTATATATTTATAAAATAGCTTTTGCTAAAATATTTTAAAATTTTTTTTAAAACTGCTTGTTATTTTTAGATGATAAAAAATGCCTTTTTTTTAAATAAAAATTGGTTTTAAAATAATCTTAGTATATTGCAGATTATTTCTAAATCGCATACTTAACTGCAATATAGTAAAATAAGTTTGATTTGATAATTTGATTTAAGAAACTCATTAAGCTGCTCAGCTGATAATTTTGGCCTAAAAATGGTTGAGTTGCAGATTTGTATTGTAAAAATTTCCATATGAGCCGATTTTTTTGTCATACTTTTCAAAACGATCTAATTCTGGTCAAATCTGCAGATCATTTGGCCCTGACTTATCAGTTTTAAAACTGATAAGCCAGGGTCAAATGATGACCAGAATTAGTCGTTTTGAATAGTATGACAAAAAATCGGCCTATATGCATTAGCAAAAAAATGTATGTTGCATATAATTTTAGCCAGGGCGCTACTTTAGATATATAAAGTGGCTACTTTAGATAAGTCGCTACTTCAGATGCGATATGAAACTGAAAATATGTAGAAGTTGATATTAGTACCTCTTCGCTTTAGAGTCTATTAATATAGCTACCACCAATGAATAAGAAACTACCACTAGAGCTACCACCACTAAACAAGAAACTACTGTTAAAACTACCACCACTGAACAAGAATCTACCGTAGAAGCTACCACCAATGAACAAGAAACTACTACTAGAGCTACCACCACTGAACAAGAAACTACTGTTAAAACTACCACCACTGAACAAGAAACTACCGTAGAAGCTACCACCACTGAACAAGAAACTACTGTAGAAGCTACCACCACTGAACAAACAGCTATCGCTAGAGTTCCACCACTGAATAAACCATAACTGCTATAACTGAACTAACAACTATCGCAAGAGCTACCACTGAACAAGTAACTATAAACTACAACTATTGTAGCTACCACTATTGAACAAGTAACAACTATTGTAGCTACCACTACTGAACAAACCACAACTGTTACCACTGAACCGGTTACCCTTTCGTATGGTTTTCCGGGCAGGTAAAATTCATTGCAAAGTTCTTCCGCAAATAAAAATGCGAATCAAATGAAGAATAAATTTTTTAAATGTGTTGATAAAGTAAGGAATTTAACATGTAATTTAGATGTTACGTGAGACATCACAATAATTTATGTCTTGCGAATCATTTATAAATTATATATAAAAGATTATGAATCCAATAAAATGATGTTTATAAAATTATAGCTTACAGTAAATTATTCTAAAACTTGTCCAGACTCGTATACAATCTTTATGTTTGTATGAAAATACACTTTAAATTTTACCATATAATGCAAATTTGGTTTTATGACTAATACTGCTAATAAAATGAAATATTGGTATTAGAGATTGACAATCAAGGGTTGAACTATAATGACATTTATCGACTTGATCTATTACTTTATTAATTACTGTCACCATCGCTTCAAATACGAAATACGTAACTTTCAGCGAGCGTCAAATATCTAACCCATCGCTGTGGCGGTAATGAATCATTCTTTTCAAATACTTTAAGGCGACGAATTTGAACGTTAGAACACGTGTAGTTTTGTATATCAAATTCAAGGCTAATAAAATAAGATTATTAGCATTTTATGCATGTAAGCAAATGAAATTCACGAACTCTTACTTGATAGGTCCTATTTCCAAGTGGGCTGCGGGGGAAAATTGACTTGCACCAGTGACCTAATGAGTGTTTAACATTAATAATGATAGAAACCAATTTTTAATTAATATTAAATTATGGCATGATTAACACCATTGATAAACAAAAATAAACCTTTATTTTGAATGATTGCTCAGTACCACCCTTCAACCTATTAATCGTCCAAAACACTTTTCTTACACGGCTATCATATCGAGCTGACTGATCCGCAAATCCATCCAAATGTTCGTTTGACACGCTAAAAATAGAACAATAATCATGAATTCGCAATAAATTGAGTGATTACTACATATCGGCTGATTTGATTTTTAGGCCTTTTTTTGATAAACTGATACACGAAAGTCTGCTCCTAAGTAACGTTGGAAAGTAACAAACGAAGCACTTGTCACAACTAAGCAAAGAGTTTTTTTTAGCATCTAGACACGACAAAAGATGAATAGAAATCAATAAAACAGCTATGCTAAGCTATAGAAAGAAGCACTTTTACCGTTTGTTAAAATATACTCGAGTTTTTAGGATGGCCATTGAACGATGAATCGGTAACTGTAACGGGTGAAACCGGAAGCAGGTTTTCAAAAAATGGCCTTTCAAACTTACTTTTGGCATATAATTAAATACATGAATTTCGTAATTTTTACATACTTAATTATAAGTTCATTTTGTAATAAATTTTCGTGTAAAAGTTTTTTGATAATCGTCGATTATGACTGGTCAATTCTGAGGTCAAAACAAATCGGCCAATATGAATGATTCAGCAATAAAAATGTCATACCTTTGAGTGATATACGGTAAAGGCACAATTACTGTACAATTTGTCGCGAACTTATCTTCGGGAAAATCTGCCCGAATTCGAATAATAACATCCAATTTATTTGGACTCCCTGGAACATCTAAAATTTGTGGAAATATCCGAAATGGCAAACTAACATCACTAGATATTCGATAACTGAGGATAATTTAATTATTATTAAATTTAATGAATAATTATTCGTACGTGCAAGCAATATTATTAATATTCAAAACTAACATCATAGCAGTTATTTCTCCTTCTTGTGGAAATATAATCAATTGTCTGTGTCCTTCAAAATCTAAGTTATAATACCAATAACAATAAATAACAATCCAAGTGATTATATAGGTATTATAAAATAATCATGCAATGTGCTTACCTGAAGAATCCACCAATTCATGAAACTTGTAGTCATCAAATATGATCCCAAATCGATCATCTTTCGTTCATTACAATGCAGAAATGAGCTTTGTAGCATATATTTAAATACGAAAATAATAATAATAATAATAATAATTAAATAAAAATAAAAAATAAACAAATAACATACCAGTATTATACATGTCTCGACCATGAGTCATACTAGAATTCAGGATAATACGAATCTCGGAGTTATCTTGTAGATAACTTTTAATTTGTATTGATCCATTAATCTCAGCATGGATTGTCATTCCCTATTATATTGTCAAAAGAATAAATATATTCAAATAATACAGTGTATGTTTTAAAAAATGAATATATGTAAAATAAAACCTACATCGGAAGCAAAAGAAGCAATAAGTCGTTCAATAATATCAATAAAGACTTCATTTTGTTTATATCTCCCTTCATCACGTGAATGGGCGGTTGGTTTACTAATTGGCTTACTGCTGGAAGATCCTAGATTCGTTCCATGAGTCCTTAACTAAAATAAATAAATTATTAATTTATAATTTATAATAAATTCAATTAACAAGACAGATAATAAAACTAAATAACACACTTTTGCTATAGAATTAAATATTATATTTTCTTTCTTAACAGGTACAGGTTCTTCATAAACAAATAATTTTAATTGATCGGTTGATGTTGTCTGAGGATAACCATAATCCTTGATTAAAAAAAAAATTTTTTTTAAAAAAATCGATCGTTTGATTTATCGAACTTTTGATACATTAAAGACTTACAATTACTTCATCTAATAATTCGTAAATTAAGCTAGAATTTAGTCGCACACATTCTTCACTTAATATTCCACAAAAGTCTCTCATTAAACTAGCAATACGGTCAAGTAATTCAAAGGTCATAAAAGTAGATACATTAAATCTTGTAGTGCATACAAAGTATAATCCTTGAATATTTGTGAACAAGATTTGAACACCATCGACGTTAAAGGTTGGGGGAGGATCTTGATCTGGACCATGTTCTTTATGCCAAGTTTTTAATCTGTCAAGAAATAGGTCAGAGGTATTGCGAGAAACATCGTGGCGGTCTGTAAATAATGCTAAGAATGAGTAAAGTTATTATGCACAACATTAAAAAAAAATAATAATAATAAATCTTTATCCTACAATCACGGAATACTAGAGTGTCACCTCGTTGAGGAGATAAAATAAAAAACTGAGAAATCATATATTAAAAAATCTTGAAGATAATGAAATTTAAAATTTTATGATTGGCTCGATTATTTTTGGACTCAGATCTGCAAACGAGTATAAATTGTTTTGACAAAGGCTTCCAACCCAAATCAACATTATGGGGGTAAGTTGGTATTATATTTTGCTTTCTCGTCTTATTAACCGTTATTAATTTATTAATTTCTTAACAGATAAAATACGTTCTACTGGTTAGTAGACAAGGAAAAGTAAGACTTGCAAAATGGTTCAATACACTTTCACCAAAAGAAAAACAAAAAATCATTAAAGAAGTGACACAAATGGTACTTTCACGACGTACTAAAATGTGTAATTTTTTAGAATATAAAGGTTTGTTTTAATTTTTTAAATTTGTAATTTATATGTTTGATATTCTAGATCACAAGTTTTGACAAACGTTTTATTATGTGGAATTAAATCGTAGATGAGAAAGTTGTATATCGAAGGTATTATTTTATTAACAATTCAAACAAAATCAAAGTTATTGTCATTAGAATATTTCAACATGGCGTTATTCTATTTTATAATAGATATGCAAGTTTATTTTTTGTCACAGGAATTTCAGCTTCAGATAATGAACTTATAACACTTGAGATTATTCATCGATACGTTGAAATTTTAGATAGATATTTTGGCAACGTAAACACGATCAATTCTCATCCTGCATATTATTGTTATTTTTTTTTTCTTTTAATAATCATGTTTAGAATATTTTGCTTTTAGGTTTGTGAATTGGATCTAATCTTTAATTTCCAAAAGGTATCGATCCTTTCATTTTGTTTGATAATTATATATTACATATTTATATATCATTTCTATATATTTAATACTTTAGGCATACTATGTTTTAGATGAGTTGATTATTGCGGGTGAAATGCAAGAATCAAGCAAAAAGGCAGTATTGCGTGTAGTTAATCAACAAGATTCGTTGGAAGAAGGCGAAAATGGAGAGAAAGGATGGCCAGAAAAGTCATAACATTTTCGTGTAGCGATGCGAGTTATTAACATTATATATTTATTATAATTATTGGAGATAAAAAAATAGGACTAAGTTTATTAATGTATAGATAAAAAGAATAAGTCTATTGTTGAAGAGAGAAACGAATAAGGGCTAAATTTTGTAATTGTGTATAAATAAATAAAAAAAAAAAAAATTTTTTTTTTTAAGAGGTAAATAATCATCACTTAAAATTATAATAAATGTCATAGTTTTTATTTATCTTTAAAATTATTATTTGTTTCGATTACAATGGTGATAAGATTCTTTACTCAAACAATTAATTTATAGTTATTGAAATTGTGAAATTAAGGATGTAAAAAAACATTTTTTCACCAATGTAAAACATGTGATGATTAAGGTCTGAATAATTAAATCTGGATTTAAGCGAATACAGATCACATAATCATCACTTGTTTTGAATTACGTAATAAAAAACATTTGCCATCCCTAAGTGAAATGACAAGATTTTCTACTGCTTATTGATGTGATGTGGTTATTTTAAAGAATGATCTGAACAAAATTAATGCATGTAATAACGCATGTAAATTTGAGAAACAGGTTTAAAGCTTTACACAGTAAAATATTTAAATTTACGCATTTCTTTACAGTTTAACCTTACAATTTCTTTACATATTTTTATATTTAAAATATATGTCATATATTTAGACGCGTCGTTTTACCTTTGCAATTTCTTACGTACATGCATAATTTGGCGACACAGTATACATACAAACATGATGATGTATATATAAAGAAGAGGTGTAAGCAATGATAATTAATTAATTAGGATATAAATATTAACGTTGACATTTCTTGTAATCCTGTTAGAAAAACATGTGGAGATACTTGCAATAAAAAAAACCATAGCGATAGTGATAGTCGTAATTTATCGGTACACTACACAGCCATTGACGATATTACCGATATTACGTATATATGACAAGTATTCCAGAATTCTAAATACCGGATATGACTTGCTAAATTCTTGACGGTAAATATGATATATAAATTTACTATTGATATCGTTATGGAGATTGACTAAAATAAAAAAATTTAAAGTTTTTTTTTTTCAAAGTTCATTAGAATTGATTGTAACAATAAATACTAATCTTCATAAAGATTGGTACTCATGCACGTATGTATGTACATATTTAGTAAAATGTAACAAAATTTATTATTTAATCATTTGCTATTGCTAAATATATATACACACTAAATCTTAACACTAAGTAAAGTTTAAATATTGGCAACTTCATAGCTAATGGTTGATTGCCTCGATATTAGATTGGTTAAACGTTAATTAAGAAGAAAGCTCGTGAGACATTAACATGATCCATACCAAACATTGACAAAGAACAAGAAAAATCAGGGATGAAATTTATAGAATTACCGACATTACTATAAAATTTTATACGCAAAATAAGATTTCTAAAGATATTAAAGCACGAGTACTTCTCGAGGGACAATACCGGTAAAAGTAAATTCTACAACGCCCCATACAAGTTGCAATAACAAAAAGGCTTGATATAGAAAAGTAATTCTGGTTTGCAGGTGGAGAAAGCCCAGAATATACGAAAATATAGAAAAATATACGAAAATATATGAAAAATAAACATTATGAAAGACAATAGTATAGAGGACTGTAGCAAATAGAGCCGGATGTTTGATAAACAGAAACGCAATGTAAAAATTCCCGCGCATTTTATTTTTATTTTTATTCTATTTTTTTTTTTTTTTTTTTTTAAACTCACTAGAAAAATTTGTATTACGACGATTAAAATGCATTTAATTTGTTAGAATTACCAAATTTAGTAGGGAATCTTGACCGCGAATACTTTATTTTTATGCGGATGACGTGGAGGGGTGATTTTAAAATTAACGGAGAGAGATCTCTCGATTAATCGGTATTATTTATCGTCTAGAAACATGTTTATGGAAGATCAAAGGTAAACCACCAACCACAAACAGATTTCTCAGAAACACGAGGAAATTAATTATTTCCCGTGAATGAATGTTAGATGAATATTAAGTAATAATATCTGATTTACTGTATTAGATATTAGATGAATATTAATTGAACATTATTAAACATATATATATATATTTTTAATATGTAAACAGATAATAGAAGTGCACAACTGGAGATTTTATTATTATGGAAATATTTATCGAGAGACTTCAAAGATCATTTAAAATTAATTAGATCATTATTACCCTATTGATACATTATTGATACAGTAATAGATTCACAGTCATTGTTGAACGACTTATTGATTTATTAAATCATTTAATATAATAACAATATTGTCACCAACCGTTTATGGACAATGTGAACGAACAATTACGGTACTCTTAACAATTGCTTCATTACTCTATTACTCTATGATACATATAGAAAAGATGAAACACGAATTGACAATTGTAGCTTCTGCAGGGATGATAGTTGTTTGTTTACCAATGATCGCTTGTTTGTTATCTCCTTGCTTTCCTTTAGTTGCTTGGAATTTGTGGAATTTGGATCTTTGCACGGACAATTTTTTTTAATGGACCCTTAAAAAGCATGACTCATGTTGGTCGATCGACCAGTTGACTGTACGATCGTATACGATCATAAGCATACCGTTTTCAAAGCAAAAACCGTTATGGTAAAATGCACGCGTGGCTTCATATCAGGTCTTAAAGATACTTGGCATTATTGAAGTGAATTTAATGAACTAACAAACTTGGAAAATATAATTCTCCAATCTTTCATTAATTCTTTCGTCACCTATTTCATAATTTATCGTCTCTTGCTTTTCACCTTATGCACAAGATGCTTTTATTGCTTCTTGTTATTTACATCTTTCGTGAAATGAATAAAAAAAGTCACTTACATTCGGTCATGAAAATCTTTTTAGATTGTCTTTCTTTAGAACATATCTTTCTTTATCCACATCCAGAAGGCTTCCTGCACGCCTTCGCTGTCATTAAGCCAAAAAAAGAAACCCCAAGTGCTTCAATGAAGCTTCTCTCTGCGCATGCATTAAATCACACCCTATTTTGTTGTCACCTAGGATGAGTTTTAAAGGTTTAATATAGACTTATTTGACGAATTTGGCTCGATCATTCAATATCATTCTAATAATTTAATTTAATTCAATTCAATTCAATTTAATGCTATTTAATGCTATGTATTAAATTCTATTTAATTCTAATCAATTTCAATCATGATAGACCCATGATAGACGGAGTTGACTATTTAAGACTCACGCATATAATCACAAGAAAATACTTATTATATCCATTTCTAGATAATCGACAGTTGTTCCAATACCGTTAAATGAATGTACCACTTCGAACTACTTATAACTGCATGCTGCTGCGTCATGTCTGAATGCTTTGTATCACTGTCGCAAATACTCCGCAATCGGTAACTGTTGCTGCTTTTTCCCAACGGTATACATAAATTACGGAAGAAGGGGCGAGGCCTTTTGTTTATCGAAACGGGGTGTTATTGAATGGCCAATTACCAAATATGGCTGGTGAGTTGGAAGCTTGAGCCAAAGGGTTCGCTTATGCAAAAAAAGCGTGAAAGCTGCACCAAAGCAGGCAGCAACTGGTAGTCATTGTTTGTTGCTAATGGATAACCCTATGGGCATTTGGGTAATCTTTCACGCTTTATATCGACTTTTACGTTTCCTTACTATTTGTCAACAATCCCTAAACACCAATAGAACTCTTTGAATCAACCCTATCTTACCATTCCTTCCATATAATATTCCAACTTCCGACCCTGATGATTTCCGTTATAAACCCTCGTTGTTATGCCTCTTTTGCCTTTTTTTTTCTTCTTTCACTGCCTTGTTTTTTGTCTTTCCGGAGCTTCATTGATTTCTCCTCGCCCTTTCTTGTTAAAAAACAAGCATCGTCCGTTTTTGATTTTTTTTTTTCTCCTGTTTCTGAATCCATTCATCACTCGTCGCACGTTCTTTTTTTAGTTGTGTTTGGGTGACTTGTGAGTTGGTTGGATCTTACTTTTTTTTGATTTTTGATTTTTTTTATTTTATTTTATTTTATTTTATTTTATTATTTTATTATATATTTTATTTCATTTTATTTGATCCCTTTATTTGATCTCTTTTTTTTTGTATATTCTATTTATTTCTATTATATTATTTTTATATTATTTTATTTTACTTTGTTTTATTTTATTTTATTTTATTTTATTATTATTTTTTTTTGTATTATAAATTTTATTTCTATCTGCACGCGAGAACAAAAACGCGTAAAAAAGTTATTTCGGGATCTTCTGTACATTTTTTATAGACTCTCGTTCAACTCTACCACATTTTTATATACCCCGCATTCTTTCCAAACCATCTATACAGTATAATTAATTTTGGTCTCTTGATGTAAGTATATTATTCATATCGGGTAATTAGTGGGCAACGTGCTTGTCCCCTAAATTGTTTGATTTTTTGCGCATCACCCCTTCCCCAGTCCTTCCCCCTAAAAGAAAAAGATAAAAAATACATGCTGCAGTTGCTGCAAAAGAAAAAAAAAAAACTTTTTGATTCCCCATTTTCCCACACTGGAATTCTGTATAAAAGAAACCGAAAAACGCGACTTTTTACCGATTTTCTTTACGCTCCCTTTTTTGCGCGTCGTCTTCTCCCTCTTTCTTACGTGCCACCACAAAATTATCGCAGCCACCTTCGTATTTTTTACTTTGATATTATTGAAAAATATTATTTTCAGTAAAAAAGAACAGTTCACTTTTTTTTTTTTTTAAATCAAAAAAAAAAAAAAAAAATTTCTTTAAACGTTCTATCTAGGAAAAACTTTTTTTTGCTCAGGGTAACGATATCGGTTGATGTAGAAAATATATATACTTTAAACACACCTTGTATATATTTTTAAATAGATTTAAAATACAATATATAATCTTCGATTGATAAAAAAAAAAAGTCGTTTTTTTCTCTTTTTCCCTTTCTCGTATCCCTACGCATACACTTCGTTTCTATTTTTTAGATCGAATTTTTCTTTCCTTATCTATTATAAAAGAGAAACTATACTCACTCGATATCCCTTTATTTTTCATACTCATGCAAGACCCCCGAGCGGAATCTTATATGGAACGTCACGATTTAAAGAATTTACTTAACGAACTCGAAGGTGGACTGCAACGTCACCAGCCAAACGATCCCTTAGACTACATTGTTGGTTGTGTAAGATCGGTCCAACAGATAAAGAGGGAGTCGAAGGAACCGCCTTCGTACTCAGTAAGTATTTTTGTTTACGTAAAAAAGTCTTACCTTATTCGTTTGTTAACAAGAGTCACCGTTTTTAATTTATCCTTTTATAATCATGATCTATTCTATTTCTCATCCTTTTTTTTCTCGTGATAACGCGCTTTTTTCATCAAAATTTTTTTTTTGTTCTATATATCATCATTATTACCTCTTCTTACTTAATAATTCATTCTATATTCTAATTTATTAATTAATTTATTTAAATAGAAACTCTTTGAAGGATATGCCACTCAAGCTTACGATTCATCTAGTGTGGCTAGCATTCAACGAGACGGTTCGACAACGCCTGGGCATCCCAGTATGTATCCTTTCGTGCATTTCACGCGTTTTTATTTTAATTTTGGTTAATTACGTAATTAAATAATTGAATTATTTTAAATTTCATAAAATTATTAAAGTAGCAAATAGAAAACGTCAAAGGTCTGAAGAGGACTCATTGTAAGTTTATTTCTTCTTTAGGTATCCTTCCTTGAATAAAAAAACGCATGTCATTTTCCTTCGTCATTTCTTTAAACTTTCTGTTGATTATCAATCTAGTATGGAA
Source organism: Cetraspora pellucida (assembly GCA_910591915.1). Classification (NCBI taxonomy): domain Eukaryota; kingdom Fungi; phylum Glomeromycota; class Glomeromycetes; order Diversisporales; family Gigasporaceae; genus Cetraspora; species Cetraspora pellucida. The sequence continues at coordinate 16,245 of CAJVQA010002109.1, forward strand.
ATCAGAACGCCTCCTTATTTCACTGATCAACATGTTCCTCATCGGCTTTCTGATGAAGATTCATTTCAATGGCGTCAATGTTTACCTCCATCGCCTCCGAATTTTACTCGTTTTATCCGTAATTATTCTAGTACCTTTGCAAGACGAGGTCGTCGTAATTCTGTCAGTGCCGAATCAATCAGACCTTCAGACGATCCTAATGATCGTACGATTCATCCAAAATCCGAAGAGGTGAGAAAACGAATCAACGTTGCTACTACCTTGAACTTGCTTTTCAAGTATTTGGATCGTGAAACTAAAGAACAAGTAGTAAGTTTACATAATTATATATATGTAGAGTTATATATATTTATATATAAATAATGTATTACTATCCATTTCTTATTATCTTATTACTTCTTCATGTCGCTTATTGTTTAATTATTAGATAGATGCCATGTTTGAAAAAACTGTTCAAAAAAATGAAATTATCATTACCCAAGGTGAAGAAGGTGATAATTTTTACGTAATCGAACATGGCATATTTGAAATTTTTGTCGATGATAAATTAGTTCTGGTAGTCGCTGACGGTGGTAGTTTTGGTGAACTGGCATTAATGTATAATGTATTTTATCAATTTTATCAACTTTTTGTTTTTGTTTTCGTGTTCGCATATACTCACGTGATCTTACACTATAGAATCCTAGAGCCGCTACTGTTAAAGCAAAAACTGATGGTATTTTATGGGCTGTAAGCAGAGATGACTTTAGGAGAACTATTACAAATGCCATGAATCGTCAACGAAAAACTTACGAAAATTTTATAAAATCGGTTTCGTTTCTTTCTTCTTTAAATAAATCCGAGATTACCAAACTCGCCGAAGCTTTGGAACCCTTCAATTATGAAGGTGGTGATACGATCATCACTCAAGGCGAACCTGGTGAATATTTTTACATCATCGAACAAGGTTGTGTGAATGTATGTAAAGTCGAAGACAATGGTATCGAGCAACAGTTACCAAACCTTGGTCCGGGAAATTATTTCGGGGGTAAGAAGATATTAAATTACTACATTTATTACTTCATTTTATAGGCTAGGAAATATTTTTAATACTTATCGAATGATAATAATACTTTAAAAAAAAAAAAAAAACGCGTAGAACTCGCTCTCCTTAATGATCAACCTCGTAAAGCCACTGTTGTTGCACGAGGCCCTGTTCGAGTCGCCGCCTTAAAACGTGATGCTTTCGTTCGTCTTTTGGGTTCTGTTATGGATATTTTCCGTAGAAATGCCCAAGGATACAATATGAATACTGAAAGTAGTAGTTATTCTACTCAATATGATAAGTCTTACTCTCCGGTTCCCGAACGTTCGGATCCAACTTCAGGAGAAAATAGCATACAAAGTCACGGTAGTGGTGACGAAAGTATGGCTGTGGATGCTATGGATGAAGATTATACTTCACCTCCCACTACCAATTCAACACATACCACTGGTAAAAAATGTGGATACAGTGGAGCTGGTGGTGTTGATGTGTTGTAAAAACACAAATATTACTTGACCATTATTTTTTTTTTTGGTTTTGGAAATGTTTGCGGGGTTTCTTTTTTTCTCTATGCAACAAAAAAATCAATCATATATGTGTAAGTTTTTATATTTTAAATGAAAATATCATCCTTTTTTATGCCTTTTTTAAGCTCTTTTCTTTTGATAATTATATAACCCTTTTTTTGGTCATTTTTTCTTTATCACCATCACTGCATCCACTTATTTTTATGAGTATGCGCGTTTTTGGTTTTTATTTTTACCGCTCTTTTTCATCACTACCATTTTTTTTTTTAATCATTTAAAAAAAATTTTCTTTATTATTTCATACGCCCATAAAATACAATTAAAGACCGAAGCTCTTTTTTTTAAATTAATTTTTTCTTATGCCTCGACGGTAGCAACGCCACCTATTCTAAGGACTTAAGATTTGCCCCCTTATGGGGCGTTAACATTTCCTCTTTTTTATTTTATTTTATTTTTTCATTTTTTTTTACTACTTTTTGGCGTTGTTTCGTCGGGGGTTCGTATTTCTTCAATGATTTACTTATCTGTATGGAAAAAAAAGATGTTTTGGTTTTTTTTTGTTTTTTTTTGTTTTTTGAAATAAAGTATTTCATCAATAAGCACTCTTTAAGGTAATCTGGTATATTATCACACTGTATTAAAACTGTTTTACCTGCTATTGCTATCTTATGACATGTTACCAGCTTGAAGTATAATTTATGGGCGGTGGTAAGAAAGTTATGTGTAAAAGATCGAGACAGGAAATCTTTCGGAGTTGAGAGACGGGTACCAATAACGAAAGTAAGAGATCTCCTTCAGATTTTACACATGGAAGGTTAGGTTGTGAAAAGACGGTGGAAAAAAATTCCGCATAGTATAATTTTCTAGTCATATTCACATAAGTGTTTAATAATCCTCTTTTTTTTAAAAAAAAACCGACAATGCCAATCTTTTAAAATTATGACGAACGATTAATGATTTATAATAATATTTCATTTTGTCTTTTTTCCATAATATCACATAAATAGGTAAAGGCTAATTCAGAAGGTTTTCATTACAATCTTAAAGACAATCTTAAAAGACAATCTTAAAGTTTGAATTCATACATTGTTAGAAAGTGAACAGTAAAATTGGAAACAGAACTCTTAAAAAAAAAAGGAGATAAATTGACAAAAACCGAAATGGTTGAAGTTATGAACAAAATCATTACAGGGAAAAAGACCATTTGACAAAGGAGCGTGTCAAATTGACTTCTTACTATTCATAATTACAAAATGGTTTCGAAGCATATTTATTATTATTATTCATAGGTTATCTTATGATCTTGGAATTTTTTCATACTCTTAAATCATTGCAGAATCTATATCCGAAGAAAAAGTTCTGTTGAACGGGCTTTTTTATATCACATCTAAATTTTTTAGTGGCGCGGATGTTAATCACACCGCATAAAGATTGATTATTCACAAAAAAAAAAAAAAAAAAAAAAAAAAAATTTTAAATTTAAATTTTTTTTATTTTAATTTTTTTTTCTGCATTTTAAGACATTTTAAGACGTGACTCAGCATTAAAGTGAATTGGAGGTACGCAAGTTCAAGTTTTTTCAAGATCTATCTTAATGCCCTTATCAAACAAAAAAGCATGCTTCAGTCAAAAGAATGTAAAAAATGTCGTTCATGCTTCAACATTCTTCATATTTGTTTTATTGGTTTATACTAAAAGATTATTTAATGATTTCATTCTATGCACATGTACATACATGGACTAGACCAGACGCAAGTGAAAAAAAATAGATATCGACCACACCAATTATTACCGAATTTGAGAAATCTGTGTATTGGCAAAAAAAAAGCATATTTCAATTTTTAACGTACGGTTGCATGAATTTGACCCATGAGTACTACGAGAAGTAAACTTTGACAAACAAACCTATCTAAAAAGCCTGGTATAAAAATACATTTTTTAAAATCATCACTTTCTAAATTAATACATGCATGGCGCAGCAATTAGATCGCCAATCTTTTTCATTTATTTTTGGAGCAAAAATAAGTATCGGTTAACTATTGGACTCCCAACAAATAACTCTTAAAACCAGTTATTAATCAAGTTGGTTGAAGAAAAAAAAATAAACAATATGACTGCGGCGTACAATCATATGATTAATTACCAATTTGGAGGTTTTACGTAATAACACTTTGCATTTAATGTATTGACTTTTCGGTTGTCTTTTAATAAACCAAATAAACCGTTCTTTTTTTTTTTTTTTAACCGTTTCATAGTCGTTTCATTTATAACGTGTTTTGTGTTTCTTTTTGACTTTTGATTATTATTTAAAAAACGTTAATTGTTTCTCGATTAGAATAGTTATTCAATGGTTTCTTTGGTTTGTTTTAAAGTTTTTTTCCTAATATTGAAAAGTTTTTGTTAAATGACGATTGTTTAGAAACCGGTTGCGAGTTAAATATTTCGAATAATGATCCAAGTTAAGCTTAGGTCACAAAATTTTAATTTCTTGGTTAGGCCATACATAATTAATTTTTTGGTTTTCATGATAAAATTTTAAAAATGACTCGGCAACTCGGCTTTTAATTTTACTTTCAAAAATTTTATATATATAAAAAAGCAAAATTTTTATAGCAGATATTTAAAAAAAACCTACCCGGATACGTAGTCAAAAAATTTGTAGAATTTAACCCGGCCGGGTTATGAAAGCCAATTGATTACAACTATTGAGGTGAGACCGTCCCGAATATGGAAATTATGGTTACCGACCTTGCATATCAGCACGCCCAATCAAAATAGCGAAATTAATATTTAATTTTTTTATTATAATATAATATAATTATGCGATATTTAATAAATTTTAATAAAAAAATGGATATATAGTTTAATTTAATAAAAAAAGATAATATGATAATTCGATATTTTATTTTTTTAATAAAAAATTATTATTATTTTTTTTTTTTACAGTTAAAGTCTCTGTTTATAGGGATTGATGTTTTTATTTACGTATTTGGACACGGGTGCCTCCAGGGGCTCCCTTACATTGGAGGTTACAACTAGTTATACGTGCACTTTTGATGTCTAATTTAAGTAGTCCGCCTATACATTACTATACAGGTTTTACACTAGATGTCATACTTGCAAGCCAACTACAGGTCTTGTCTATTTAAACCCTCTACATATGCAGTCCATCATGTCTCATAGTGACATCTTCAAGATTATACCTATTTAAAATACCTAATGCCTTTGAGGCCTCTTAGGATTTGACAAAAAACTTACTAGAACCTTTCATGTCTCACACATAGCTAATCTAATTTTATATAACTTATTATAGTTATTTAATACTTGTAATCACAAGAGTTACCTGTTTAACTGTTATGTTATATTATTTTTATTCTTGTAAAGTTTACTAGAACTCCAGTATCTATTATTGTGATGTCTTCTTTATCATCCTCTACTAACTATTACTCAGAACTGATAGAACTCTTTTGATTTTCAATCCAAATGATCTGGTATAGTATATTTATATATTCTTTTTTTCTCTAATGATTCTAGTGATCTGGTTGGTCATATGTTCCTCTACATATCTTGTCATCTAGTTCATTCATTTATTCTTTTGAAAATGTTTTATGGACTTTTATCAATCTGATCATATTATTAAAAGTTCATGCTACTTCTTTATTCAAAAATTTTCAAGTAAGTTTTTGACTCTTTAGTTTCTTAGTTTACTATACCTGATGGTCTTATTGTAGGTTTATATCAAAGTCTTATGCAATATTGATTATATATTTTTCTATATATATGTAATATTACATTTCGCATAGATGCTCTGAGCTCCTATTCGAGATGGTGCAACTTAAGATTACAGATATACTAATTCAACTAATTATCAAAAGACAGTTTGTTATAATACAAATATAATTTTCCAAATTTTATTATAGGTGGGATTTGAACATTAGACCTGTCATTTGGAGAATGACAATCCAACCACTATATTATGATCATCATCCCCAATAAAAAATTATTATAATATATTTATTCAATTTTTTTTAATAAAAAAAAAATTATAATTTAACTAAAGTTTTTTTTGTTTGCTCTAGTAAATTGTTTATTGTTATTATATTACCAGTTGCCATATTCATATTATCTAAATCATTCTTATTCAAACTTTCAGTATTCTCTTTAATAAATTTATTTTTATCTATATTTTTTGTTATATTTTTTTTAAACATCTCAACATTTTTCTTAATTTCTTTTTTAAGAAAATCTAAATATATTAAATATTTAAAATTATATTTTTGTAAATAATAACTATAATAATCAGGTCTATATAAAAGAATATTACCATAATTCAAACAATTAGTATATTTAGTATAATTATAAAATTGATAATTATATAAAACATTTGTAAATAGTTTTTATGTAGTAACGAAATCTTTTGAAAAATAATGATAAATTATAATATAACTTAAAAAAAATAGTATATGTTAAAGTCCCTATGCTCAGTTCAAGTTCAGTTCAGTTCGAGTTGAATCTAAACTTGAACTAAACTTAAACAATAAATTTTACTAATTTTAAACATGAACCTGAACTCAAACTCATAATTTCCAAACTCAAACCAGACTCAAACACTGTAATAAATTTGGTCTGGGTTTGGTTCAAAGTTTATAAACAAATTCAGGTTCGAATATGAAATATTTAAAAAAAGTTTATATAATTTAAAGTTTAGTAAACTCAATTTTTAAAAACTTTTTAGGAATTAAGTTCAATAAACTATAATCTGTACTATCATATAAATAGAGCTTTAACTTATATACTTTTCTCTTATTTAGTTAATATACTATATTGTATATTAAAAAAATCTAAATATATTTTATAATTATAATAACAATAAACTTATAACCCATACTATCATATAAATAAAGCTTTAATTTATATACTTTTCTCTTATACTGTATTGCATATTAAAAAAATTAATAAGTATATTTTATAATTATAATAATAATAATATTGATTAAATAATTAGTATAATATTGATTATAATAATTTAAATAATTTAAAAGACAATTATTTTTAGAGAAGTTTTTATAAGTAATTACCTTAAAGGTAAGAGTAGTAGTTTAAAATTATATATAAACCTAATGATAATTTTTTTTTATATTTAATTTTATAAAAAATTATATTAAGTAAACTAAT
>CAJVQA010002110.1:0-22970 GCA_910591915.1 Cetraspora pellucida
TGACTTTAGCGACTATAATGACTTTAGCGACTATAATGACTTTAGCGACTATAATGACTTTAGCGACTATAATGACTATATGGTGGACAACTTTAAAGTAAATTGTTTCCAAAAAAAAAATTCTTGTATCTATGTATTATTTTTATATATGTATGTATTTTGATCATTAGATTTTATTATCAAGTTATATAGAAACTTGTCCTGCATTGGACGAATCTTATTTATTTTTTTTTTTTTTTTTTTACTTTTAAAATCAATCAATTCAATCAGAGCAACTTTTTATTTTTTCCTGTAATTACTTTTGCATTAGCACCTTCTTTTATTTTAGGTCAAAAGGAAGATGGAGTTTTCTTTTTCGATATGGGTAATTTAATCTAATTTCTTGTGATTATTATTATTTTTTTTTTTTTGTATAGTTTAGATCGCATCAAATTTTCGAAAATAGATTAACATAACGATATCAAATATCGATTTATCATTATTATTATTATTATTATTATTTATCATTATTTAATTATTATTTGTTTTTTTTAATGATATCGATGAAAAATAATATTGAATATTACTAAATTCGAAAAAAAAAAAAAAAAAAATGTATATTGCTCATTCTCGAAATGGACAAATCTCTTGACAAATTGAACGAATAGTAAAAAATGTGACACTAATGCAACTTTACGCAATTTACATTAATGAAATAAAAACAAAAAACATGCACATAATAAAGTCTTGATCATTTGTTATGATTTATGATGATTTACTATGTATAACAATTACGTACGTATTAACGTTAACGTAATACGTAAAATTATAAACATTATACACGTATAGAATGCATAAGTTCTAGAATTCTTTTGCGCGTGGATTATATTTTGAATGGTCGAACTGCATCTATTAATATCTGCATATTACGATATTTATTACATATATATTACATTTATTACATATATTACATTTATTATATATGTTACATCTATTACGGGGGTTGTGAATAAGCAACGTCATCGCACAGTTAAGAACCTACTGATTACGAAATAAGAATTATTTGTGATTATCAATAATAATAATAATAATAATAATATTTGTGTTGGAAATTATTTGTGTTGTGTGCTGTTTTATGAACCATTCAAATTCGGTCTCATGAACCATTCTTTATCGTCTTACGAACCATTTTAATGTTGCCTTACTAATTATCCTAAAGAGGAGGTGGGAATAAATTTAAGAATCAAAAAGATCTACGCTAGTAATTACACATAAAAATTCTTATCAAAACAATTTTCTTTTATGTCGATCCAGTCTCGATTCATCTCTTTTCAACCCCTAATCTGCTTCATACTTTAGTTTGTAAATCAATAAACCAAACTAATTTAATGTTGTCAATAATCTTGATAGAGTAAATGATCATTGATTTAGTACGTACGTATGTACATACATACTATACGCATAGACATGTTATGTTATAACAGATAATTTACTCTGCATTTACGCGACACCTTTAAAATGATAATTATTAAGGAAACGATCATTTTTTAATTTGTTTACGTGAAATAGATTTTCAATGCGAGTTAAATTCCTAAATTTACTTTTTTTTTTTTTTATTATTACAAAAGATTTATTTTTAGGAATTACTTTATATATAAATAGAGATGAGCATAATACGTAATCAAAGATAACACGACTTTAAATGTTTTTTTTTTTATGCAAAATAATAAAGTAAAAATCCATTTCAAGAAAAAATTTTCTCTTTCTGATTACCGAATTTAGAGATTCCATACATGCATATTAACAATCATTCTTTATATCTCATTTACCGTTATTATATAAATTAATAATTATATCAATAAATAATCATATGTTTCAATAATCATATCTATTAAATCTGGTTTTTTTTTTTAAAAAAAAATTCCAAACTAGAATTTAAAGTTGCCCCTAATGAATTTAACGTTTCATATAATTTTATAAAATTAAATCATGATCATATACAATTCTGGTAAAAGATATATAGATATATATGTTATAGATATATGTGTTATTTTTATCATTTACTAAATGACTTTTAACCGATTCATCAGCTTATCAGGTTTATCAATCAATGGATTATTAAAATGGTACTTATATCTCTGTATATATAGATAACCATAGTATGTATCGGTATGTATAAAGTTCCTAAATATATCTTTACATATTTTTACATTATATATATTTTGTTATATTCTACATATTAAATTTGAAATAAAATAGATATATAAAGAAGATAAATAAGGCAATTTCGCAATATGACGTACTGCATACATTAAAATTTGTGACACGTACTTTGTATTTTGTTCAATACCCCCGTTTGTATGTATAATAACTACGTACGTACGTATAATACTGTAATCAGGACAACAAAGCTTCATAACCTCTTAAATAAAAGTAATAAAAGTGATCAAAGTTTAATCTTTGTTGCAGAAATACAATGAATATAATTGAATCATATGATACGTACGTACATAAACTTACCATTAATTTATATAACTTAAGGTTAAATTTCTTTATTAATAAAAAAAATTTTTTTTTTTTGTTAAAATATAAATAAATTTGAATTAATAATTCAGCGTAATATTTGTGGTGCTACAAATTATATGTACTATATATACAATTGTACGTACGTACGTACTACATACAAGAATTATAGATCAATTTTTCTCTGTTCATAACATTATTAACCGCTGACCGATACAACACGTAAGACGTGTTATCATTAGGGGGGTCTGATTGGCTAATTTATAATATTGCTATCGAATTTGAAATTCAATAATACATTCGGTTCTATTTTTACTATTATTATTTTATTACTACGTAGTAATAAAAATAGTAGAGTTTTTAGTATATTTTATTAATGTAAATAATAGAATAGCGTACTAGATAAATATAATATTAATTCGAATGATAGCCAACTTTCCTATGTCTGCTAGTACTGTTTATAGTACCCAAAGTTTTATTTAAAACTTTTTTTTTAACCTGATGGTATATCCGAGATCAGATCATTGCTTGGTAAATAGGCATACCGAATCCGGGTAATATGTACAAAGATCAGATCGTTTAGTAGAATCCGGGTAATAGGTACAAAGATCAGATCGCTTAGTAAATAGATATGAATATAGTTGTTAGAAAAATATAATATGAAATAAAGACAAATTATTGTTTCGCTATTATGCATACTAACTCGACATGTGACACAAGTATCATGTCAATACGTATAACAGATTAATTGATTTGATTGGTTAATGATCAATCTTAAATCACCCAATCATATGATCTGGTCATCTGATCACATCTAATCTGAAGTGTTCTAATACTAATGTTTTGCACTATAATCAAATGTCATTTAGTTAAACAATCAGTTAAATAATTGGTTAAATAATTAGTTAAAACTGCTATATGGTTAAACAGTTAGTTAAACAATTAGCTTTAAACTAAATTTACAGGTGACCAACACTTTGGACAAACGTATCAAACCTAATTAACTAATCATTAAACATATACATTATTCTTTAATTGTAATATTCACTACAGATGAAACAACCTTATGTAATTAAATTTTAAACATTAATAATGTCTAGAGTTTGATTAATGTGCATTACAACTTATGTTAACTATTACAGTACGTACATATTATGTAGCATATAATCATGAAATATGCTAATATTTGTTACTTTCAAATATGTCGCGTGTCATGTCGGAGAATACTTGGTTATTATGTGATAACCCACGAAAGTTTCGAAAAGATTTCGAAAAGATTACGAAAAAATTACGAAAAAGATTAATTTGTATTACAAATATGCAAGTCAAAATCAAGATTATGCGATAAATGCATAAGTGCTGAAAATACGTATTTATACTGACAAATGAAATTGCTAAAACTCAAAATTCTTTGAAACATTTCTTTGTTTATCTACTGTCCTAATAATAACGTACAATCATTAATCTACTGATTTATCAGATATTGATATTATTTCCTAATCATTCCTAACCATAAATGTAAAAGTACAAAAAAAAAAAGTTCAATGTAAAATGAATAGTTTCGGTTATAATGCATGAATATTTCGACAATGTCAAATTATCACTTATTGTTGAACTTTTAAAGCGATCAAAGCGCGAAGGTTTTACTTTTTATAAGGTATATTCGGTCATTATTCACCAATTATCCGTCAATTATCCGTCAATCATCCGTCAATCATCCATCAATTGTCTGTCAATTGTCGGACAATTGTCGGACAATTATCTTTGATTTTAATGCTAAATAGATTGAAAATCATACATGTCAAGTTCTTATCGCATAAACGTAATGCCACACATTTATTAACTAAAACTTCGTTCTAATTATTGTATCATATAGAAGGAAAATTTGAATTCATTTTGAATTGGTTCATTTTCATTTATTCATTTAATTCATTTATTTATTCATTTAATTCATTTATTTATTTATTCATTCAATTCATTTATTTATTCATTCAATTCATTTACAAATTTCATTTAGTACGCACACATTATTCACCACACATTATCTAGATCTGCTCATGATTACGTCATCATAGATTCTTTGAATGCTATATTTGATTACTAGTTCATCCCTCAAGACTTGTAGTCTTTTATGATAAACAATACTTTTGTTTGTTCTATCGATGGCCAGGTTAAAACTGACCAATGCCGACCTTCTCTAATGCAAAAGCAGTTAAACTCTCATTACGTGATTGATCTAAGGTTTCATGACTAAACGATTCAAATAGAAACATAAGAAACATACCTGAAAAAAAAAATAAAATAATAAAAACTTAATGATTTTTTTTGCTTGATTTTTCCTTTTAAACTGGTTTATTCAGTTATGTCCTCTTTATCAGGATGTTGATGCTGGCTCTGATCGTTCGTTCTTTCTCTTTTCACTTTTTAGAAAAATGTTGATGAAAATATTTTCCACCTTGTATATAAAATATAAATGTATAGATTATTGATTTTTTTTCATTTTATTCATTGAAATTATTATAAAAGTTACACTCTCTGTCAACTCTTCTTTTTTTTTTTTTTTTTATTCTACTACTCCGAAATTTCATAAATTTCGGAACTTTGTGAAATGCAAAAAAATCACATATTCCTTCGAATTTTACCTTTTTTCATTCTTTTTACATTCTCAAATTCGATATTTGTTGAAAGCAATGATTTTCCCGATATTTCGGGTAACGATAACGATAAAAATGCATTAAGTGAATATCATAAATTTTATCCTAATACCGATCCAAATGATAACGATGGAAAACTACTACATTATATATGTAAGTAATTAATATTATAATATTATATATTATAATATTATAATATTATGATACTGTAATATTATAATACTATAATATTGAAATACTGGTGATCTTTTTTGATGTTCGTAGATGTGATCTGATTTTTATCATATCGTTTTTTTTTTTTTTTGTAGCTCTTGGTTTATCTCAAGTAAGTACTTTTAGATGTCAAACTTTAAAAATACTGCATGTTACCTTAAACCACACATAAGTTCACGCATTCATTATTCGATTTAAAATCCATTCATTGTCGTACAAAAAAGGCTAGTCTATTAGGAAACCTTTTCGTGATATTCCAAACTTGTCAAAGAATTAATCAAAATGTCAATCTGTCGATGGGAATTCGATTGCCAATGTACATAGCGATTAATAATTCTTTATCATGCTTGTCTTACTTTGCAAATATTGTTGGCGCTTTGATTATTGGTGTTCCTTGGACTGGTCAAGCTTGTATCATTTATGGTTTCTTTGATGTATTTATGGTTTCAATGAGGTAATTATATCCTACTTTTCCTCATTTATTTAAGTCCTTGATATCTATAATAATAATAATAATTATAACCAATAATAATATACTAATTTTGGTATATCTTTAAATGAATGTATGTAGTATCACCCTAATAGCCTTGGTAACAATTCGAACTTATTTAAAAGTTATAAAAAATTTTTATCTTGATACTGGAAAATATGATTATAGGTATAGATATGTAATTTGTGTAATTTTCAATTATTCATACGTACGTATTTATTCTTAAAAATATTACGTATAAATTCTTATACAATTGTATAACAATAGATTATTCTTGGTCATGATCATAAATGCATTAATTTTCGCATGCATTGGATTACCATCGTATGGTCCATCAAAATATTGGTACGTACATACATACTCATACTGCTAATAATAATGCTAATACATACTTATGTATTTGTATATTAATCGTTAAATACGTAATTATACGTTTATTAGGTGTTGGAGTTCTCCAGGCCAATGGTCACTTGCAATTTCAATTTCTAGTTTAATATCTATAACTGCTTTGTTATGCATAGTTTGTCACTCTCATATAATCTATACTATTGTAACAATTCGAAGACCTGATGGAAATGTTGGAATTAATGATATACAGCAAAAAACTGCCACACGAAAGATTTTGGCTTATACATTCAATTACCTAATTCAATGGGTATTACATCTAAGTTTTTTTTTTTTTTTAAAAAAAAAAAAAGGGTTAAATTAATTATCATCATCATTATTTTTATTATTATTTTTATTATTATTATTATTATTATAAATAATTCTAGACATTGTGATCTACAATGTTCGTTTGTCACGCAACATAATCGGCCAATAAAATTAAGCCTATATATGTTTTATTGATTGATTGCTTCGGGCACCTATCAGTTTTTGATTACCTAGTTATCATTTACAAATTCAATGTTAATTATCATTTCAAGGGGTTAATTATTTCTATATATATATATTTCTTTCTTTTTTAGACGCCAACGTTACCATTCATCATAGGAGTAGCCAGCGGAAATGATCCTTTATGGGTTTATTATCTTTGTGTACTATCGATTAATATTGGTGGTATAGCAAATGCTATTCAATACATTTGTCATGAAGGATTTTTATCAAAATTAAGAACTTTGTCACACCAAGTTTCAAACTCAATTTCTAACTCTAATACGTCGGAACAACTTTCGGAAACAAGTTATAATACAAATAATTCTGAATTACCTGTTTTGAAAAAGGAATTAAGTTGTTGTGCTATTAAATGTTTTAGTATTTTATTGAATTATAGAACTAGAACTGATGTTAAATTGAATGATATAAATGAAATTATTGATATTGAATTGGGTGAATTAAGAAATTCCTCCGTAAATAATATTCCTAATTAGGTAAATATGAAATTTATATTTTCTGTTTATTTTTCTTAGGGCAGGGACAATTTAAATAATAATAATAATAATATCCTTCTTTTTTTTTTAGTGTTCATAAAATGCGCATAAAATATATATATATATTATTGTAAATATATTCGGTTGGTTTTTTTTAAAAATAATTTTAATATATCAATATTGTAATTATTATGATTATTTATATTTAATTTCTTTTCATGTTTGATTGTTTGATGTTAAAACTTGAATGTCTCTAATTACGAATGTCAACCTTACTAAAATCTCTTATTCTAATGAAATGCTCCTCGAAAAATTGAAACTTCATATGTATTAAAAGTTTCAGCATCAGCAGTATCAAGTATGTAAATTGTCTTGCACAAATCTAAGATTGTATATTTCATAGAATGTCATAACGTTTAAAAAAACTTTAAAATTGTGAAATTAAGGAAATACATTTATTGAATGTACATATGGGTCAGTACACAGCAAAAAGGGGCTTCGAGACGGATTTTTAATTTGTATATATCAGTGTTTGATCATTTTTATGCAATATTCGGTATTGTTGTAAAATTAGAAATTTATGTACAACATTTAAATCATATATTGTAAGTTTATAATAATTCCCGAAGTTCGGATTACATCTAATGGGTACGTGCTATGCTAAGTTTAACTGCTAAAAGCGAATTCTTCTTCAGAACTTGCAATTTTAAATATTAGTAGTTTATAGTTTCAATGGTTTAATAATGTATGTAGTTTAAGCTTTCGAGTGTCTAAAGTTTTTAAAATCGAAATGTTTGAACAAATAAAGTTTAATTTCTAAGATCAAGATTCTAAATCGCTTTATTATATTGATATTATCGAAATGTTACTAAAGCTTTTGTAGCTTTCAATAATAATTGCGAGCCTATAATGTTTGTAATATAAATATTGAATTTTTTAATTAATGTTTTTACTTCATATAATGGCAACTATCGAAAACAAAAATTCTTGTAGCAAAGATGAAAATTTTTATGATCTAGAAACATATGAGAATATATTAAATCGAGAACAAGACAATATATCATTATATGATGTTGCGCCTTCTTTTTCTGAATTAGAATTAGAAGAGTTTGATGAAACAGATGACATAATTTGTCAAAACGTTCAGGAATTATGGGAATTTTGGCAAACCAAAAAATGCACTTGCAGAAAAAAAAAAAAAGAAAATAGCACTTGTTTTGAAAGAATAGGATTTAAAAAATTTTTTACAAGACAGGAAGAATGCCGTAATATGTTACATGATGATTTAGATGTTTGGATTAAAGGACAGCTTGCATCATTTGCATATAGTGAACTACCAAAACAAAAAAAAAAAATTCAAGATCCAAATAATATTATAACTCGTGATCGGTTTAATTATCAATATCGTTATGATGCTCAACATATTGTGTGTTTATCAACTTATCTAAAGTTAATTGGAATTTCTTCATCTAGACTTGATAGAATTAAAACACATATCAAAGATTACGGAATGGCAAAACCTATTCATGGCAATATGGGACGTCCTTCAATTCGATCAGATCATGCTATTATTAATGAACAAGTAAAACAAGAGCTTAATAATTATATTCGAAACTATGCTACTTTTTATGGGCTTCCTTTACCAATTCGCCATCTACGAAATGATGCAATGTCAATTATTTTACTTCCAATAAATACAACATATAATAGTATTTATGAAGAATATATTTCTACGATCAAATCTATTAAGGGTGAAAATTATAAAATTATGGCTTATACTACATTTCTTAAAATATGGAAAGAAGTTGCATCTGATATTCGATTTATGACAAAAGCATCTGATTTGTGTGATACATGTGAGCAGCTTCGTGCCAAAATTAAATATGCAAATGATATCGAAAATAAAAAAAAATTTCAGATCGAATATGATCTTCATCGAGCAGCTGCAGCAATTGAACGTCAACATTATAATGAAAATATTAATATTAGTAAACAACCAAGTTATAGTACTATGCATATATGTTACGATTGGGCTCAAAATGTAACAATTCCTTATTTACCACGACAACCTGGAGGTTTGTTTTTTAAATCTCCATTCAATGTTCACGTTTTTGGAGTTACAAATACTAGTTTAACACCTATGACTCAAAGGAATTATCTTATTGGCGAACATCAATTACCAACCAAAACACCTAAAGGTGCTAATACTACATTGAGTCTTGTATATAATAGTTTACTTTATTGGAATTTACCTCAAAAACATTTAAAAGTTACATGCGATAATTGCAGTGGTCAAAATAAGAATAATCTTGCTCTTTGGTTTTATTCTTGGTTAACTATAATTAGACGTTTTGATACAATTGAGCTTAACTTTATGGTACCAGATCATACCAAGTTCATCTGTGATTCTTATTTCGGAGCAATTAAATCTCGATATCGTAAATGTAATATTATGAGTTTAGATCATGTCGAAGCTGCTGTTAACGAATCAAAAAAAGATGGAAGCAATATAGCAGTTAGATATGATAAATCAGGATGGAATTATTATGATTTTGAAAAATTTTTAGAACCTTACTTTATTAAATGTAATGGTATACGTCAATTTCGGCATTTTTATTTTTATCATGATCAACCTGATAAGATTTATATGACTTTAGAATCCAATGGTCCAAAAATAGAGGCAGTGATTCGCAATAGTGTTTATTTCGACCCATATCAATCTTTAAGCATTATTCCTATAAAACCTTTATCTTTGAAACGTCAGATACAATTGTTTAAAGATATTAGGCCATATGTACATGACCCTTATAAGGATGAACTATGTTTTGCACCAAATAAGTGTGAAGAAAATTTATTACATAAAAGTCTAAACGAAAGTATGGACGAAAGTATGGATATATAGATATATATAAATTATACAAAAAACTTTATTGCAATAACTTTTTTTTAAACTCAAAAACATTATTATAACAACTCAGGTTTAATGAATGGGCAGGTGGGTGGGCGAAGTAGTTATATGAGCTAAAGTTAAATAAGTACTAAAATAAAGTAAAAATTTTTATTAAATTTACTGACCTTAATAATATATACAAAGACACAACATAATAGATATTGATGAACATTCACAGATATGAATGTAAGCGAACATAAATATTAACAAGCAAAAAAAACCCACGAACCACGAACATAGTATGTAGATTAATATTTGTAGACGTTGATATGTATGTACTACATATCGGTACATATTACCCTTCTTTTTTAGATTAACAATAAGAATTCTAACTGCTGTTCTAAATATAAAATAAAAATGTCATCTTGATAAAAATGCTGCGTACAAGATTATACAAAATTTTATTATACTAATTCGTGCCAAAAAATTTACTGTGAATAAATCACATTTTTATAAATATGATCTGATAAAAATCTCAATTTTGATCAAAAAGTCTCTAAACCCCGTTTTGCTGTGTACTGACCCATATAGATATTGAAAACTATGCAACGTACCCCTACATTATACATATTGAAATAACATAAAGAATGCATCTAATTTTAATTATAAAAAAAAAATACCCCTACATTATACATATTGAAATAACGCATCTAATTTTAATTATAAAAAAAAAAACCATTACCTATTTTATACATATGTCAAGTGAATTTTTAATTTTATTACTTATTATACCGTATTTGAGATTGCCATTATACAGCTGCTCAAAATATATCCAGATATACTGGGGTAGTGAAGTAATCCGACATTCGGGACCCTCCAAAGCAAAAGGAGATGAGCAAAAATTTTTTTTTTTTTTTTAAAAAAAAAAAATCAATATCTTGAAAAAGTGCTGTGACATAATTTATACTAATGAAACTATATTCGCTCATTCATTAACATTAAGTACATTAAGTTAAAAATATTTCGTGACCAATTTTACCTAATTTACTTTTTTGGATTCAAGATTGATTTTCGGCAAAATTAGAATTTCGAAGTTAATATAGGCCAACTGCCTAAATTACATCTCAGAACTTTTAGAATAATTCTTTCGAGTTTTCAGATTTCAGAATTTAAAATGTTAACAATAAACTTTGTGATTTATTGCTGTACGCATGAATCGTGCACGTGTATTACTCGTCAAAACAAGTGGATGCCAATTCTAATTAGGATGCTAAAAGTCGGTAAATTTGCTTGTAAAATGTGAATACTATCTTTAAAAAAAAATAATGTAATTAAGTACACATGAATTTTGTATAGAAAACTAATTTATATATAATTATCTTAAACACACGTTTAATTTTATTTACTACCTAATCAAGAGACACTAGACATATGGGGGTGAGTCAGTAGAAACGTACCATACAATTTTTAATTAAATTTTTTTAAAACTTTAAACAAATATAACTCAACAACTTTATCAAATTTAATAAAAATTTTTTTAAAACAATTCTAAAAACTTATAGAATTCATTTAAAAAAAAAATTTTTTTTATTAAATTTGATTATGTATTTGCTAAGTTATTTTTGGTTAAAGGTTCAAAAAAATTTAATTAAAAATTATATGGTGCGTTTCTACTGACTCACCCCATATGCGATCGCATAATAGCTCATAGCGATCGCATAGTAGGCACATAAAATGCGATTAATTTTTATCAAATTCACATAATTTATGCGACATTTGTGCGGGCATCTTTAAGCGAATAATAAGAGCATATGTAATATAATTGTCGTAATCATCACAATTACATAGTTATCATAATTGCTATATTATAATTATTAAATCAGTTTTAATGTTAAAATTTTTACTATTCCAATTTTAATGATAAAAAAAAAACTGTTTTAGACCATGTTAACTCCAGTAATTATAAAGATGATTTCTATGAATCAAACAATAAAATGTTTTATATTGCTTGTAAACATGTTATTAGTTATGCTAAAAAATCTACAATCAATAATCATCTTAATTCTGTATTATATAAAAAAAACATAAAGTTATCTTCAAATTAGTCAAATACAGTTAGACCTCTATATAGTCACCTTCTCTATAGTCACATTTGCTTATAATCACATAAAAATTAAAACTAACTTATATAATATTTATAAAATTTAATCTTCATATAGACACAAACTCTATTAAATTTTTAAAACCAAGAATGTGATTATAAAAAGATTTGACTATATAGAAGAAAAACAAAATATTAATTTGATATTAGTTAAAGTATTTGTGAAAATTAATATTTTATTTAAAAAAATAAATAAATTGTAAAAGGTTAATACAATTTTTATAATTAGTAATTATTTGTCTAATCTTTGTTAGCAACTTTCTTTCTGTTCATTTCTTAATATTTATTTTTTTTTATGTTTCTCTCCTATATACATTTTTTAATGCATTTTTCTCTTAACTAGAAGTTTTTTTATCTTCTTATGAATGAATAGTAACAGATTGGTATTGTTCAATTATAGGATAGTAGACATATAAGTTCAACTTAGACTTTAGCAGGTCAGATGTGACAGGTTACTTGTAGGTGTTAATTGAAGTAATTATGTGATGATAGTACAAGAAATTAGAAATAGTTATATTTATATATTGTTTATACTAAATATTTATAAATAAACTTCTGAATAGTTAACTATTATAGTTACCAAAGATAAAAAAATAAAATAAAATAAATAAATAAATTGTAAATATTATTTTTTTTAAAGAAGTATAGTGACTTAGTAAAGTAATCAAATTATCAACTCTTTAAGTAATAGATTGGATATTCAAATTCTATTAATGATAAATATTTAAAAAATTATCTATATAATATTTATATTATAATAACTGTTACTAATGATTGGATTAGAATATCTTTAATAATGGTTGCACTAGCATGACTGGCAGATTATAGAATATTTATGTAACTAATTATATAGAGAAATACAAACTGACAAATTAGACAGTGCAAACATTAAATAAGTTCTTATGACTATATAAATTTATTGAAATTAGATAACAAGAAGTTTATTTGAAAAGATCCAAATAAAGAAGTAGTTAGATTTTTAACAGTCTTACTATATAGACTAGTCTAAGAAAATAGATACCAAGATTATAGTATTTAGTTATAGTAACTAAACAGGTAAGAATCTCTAAGTTGTGAATATCAGAGATACTATCAACCAGGCCATCAGAATGAACCAAAAGAAAGAATATTAGGCTGATCTGATATATTAATGAATTAGTCATAATTACATATAGTCTATCTAAATTGGAAGTATAGTAAAAAGGCAGATGAAAGGCAAAGGTATATTAAAATACTAAGCTTATGCTATGAAATAGATATTGGAGTTTGTGTGAACTCTACAAAGACATAACAATTAAAGATATAAATAACTCTGATTACAAATATTAGTTTTGCTATAGTAATATCTAGATCAACTATAAAAATAGGTACAGAAAACTCTAAAAGGTTTACTTCAAGAATTAAATAGTTCTAGATTTAAGATAATGATCTGAGCATTAGGTATAATCTAGTAATATTAATACAGATTACAGGTTTAAAAAGTTTAAAGTAGAATATCTAAGCAAGAATATTAGATATAATAATTAGTAAAGAACTTTCGAGCAGATTTCTTAAATAGGTAATATAAAAAAGTTACACATATAGCCAATTGTATGCTTTTTTGGAATAGTTTATAGAATCATATTATTAAAAAATCATTAATAAAAAGTTAAAAGATCAAAGAGGTTATCTTAACACCAAAAAAAAAAAAAATTTTTT
The DNA here is from genome assembly GCA_910591915.1 of Cetraspora pellucida. Lineage (NCBI taxonomy): Eukaryota > Fungi > Glomeromycota > Glomeromycetes > Diversisporales > Gigasporaceae > Cetraspora > Cetraspora pellucida. The sequence continues at coordinate 13,979 of CAJVQA010002110.1, forward strand.
TAAAGAATATTGTTTTAAAAGTAAATTAATTAAAATTTTTTTTAATATTAATATAAAATTTTGTTTATATCTTTATTAATAGTTTATTAGATTAGTAACTATATTAAGTTACTAAATACAAATAAGAATTCTATATAAATGTTATAATTAAGATTAATATTTACAGTTAAAGCTAACTATTAAACTGCTAATTGTATATAATTAATTCTAAATATAAAAATAAAAAAACTATATTTAAAAATAAAAATTCAAACATATTTATCTACAATTTCAATTTATTAAAGTAGTTAAGACTTATTTATATTTAAATAGTTAAAATATAATTAAAGAAAATATTATATTTAATTTATAAAATAGTTTATATATTAATTTTTTTTTAAATATTAATAATGAGACCATGCCTTCACCTTTATTAAATATTTAATTGAAATTTTATATAAAGTACAATTTTGCTTTTAAAATATTATAGAAAGAACAAAAGCTCAGACTAATTTATCTGTGACCTAAACCAACTGGAGTAGTCAAGGCTTATCTAGATTTAAGTATTAGTAATTATGTGTAAGAGATTAGTTTGATATTTAATTTATTGGATATATCAAAAGTTTATTTTTAAACTAATAGAATTAAGTGAAAGAAAGTGTGATGAAAGTAAGATAGTATTTGAAGGTGTGTTATATTCAGGAAGTTGGGTTGTAAATCTTAAGATACAATATAGAATTCAGATTTTGTAATAGATTTGTTGATTAAAATGAAGTAAAAACTTGATTACAAGTGTTGTAACTATTCTTTTGGATAACAAAATTGCAATAATGTCAATAAGTTTATTTGGTATTAAACCTGTTAGAGTTGAAAAGATTAAAGGTAAATCTAATATATTGTAAATAGTCATATTATTCAACAGTTTGATTTGGTTGTACAGATTGGTTATAGTATTTAATATAGTATCAAGTGTTTTAGTGTTTAAAGTATATTGTAATGAAATATCAATAAGACTATATAACAGTTGATTAAATAAGCAAGTTGTCCAATAAAGGTAAAAACTGATTTGGTAATAATAATAACAGATAGGTGAGTATAAGTGATATCATTTGTGTAGAATATGTAAAGTAAAAAGATTGTTTAGTAGAATTTTAATTCTAAAGGATTTAAGAGTAAAGAACTAAAAGCTGTATAAGAAGTTTAAGATTTTTAATTGTTGTTGATATATAGCTAGGTAGCTTGTTAATTAACTTAGTTAAGAATTTTGTACTATTTTTAAAAATGGTTTTGTGTAATCCATAATGCATAAATATGTGCATGACATATTGTATGAATACTGTGACAAGTAGGTAATTCTAAGGGAAAGTTTTTGAAATTTAATGTATATGCAGAGTTGTAAATATTGTAAGGCATAAAGGTAAGATATAGCAAATTGTGATAACTATATGCAAGTTGGTCTGCAAGATTATTGTACTAACTATCCTGATGAGCAGTGACTTTGTGAAAAATAATATAAATATTGTATGATTTGATAAAGTTAATAAGTATGTTTTATAATGAGAAATATGATGTATGTATATAAAATAGGATATAAGTTAAGTTTAAAAGGCTATGATATTTGGAGATTACAGATTATAAGTCAGTATATATGTGTATAGTACAGTTTCTCAGAGCAGTAATAAAAGCTGATAAAATAGTAATAAGCTCAGACTTAAATAAGCAAAACCAGTATCTTGTTTGGACTTGAAATGTTGTTGTTTAGGATTTGGGTCCATCTGATGTCCATAGAGTATTGTAAGGTATTCAGATTGATAACTAAGCCATCAATATAAAAATAAAGTTCTGATAATTGTGCATTATAGTTAGCGATTTGTTGAAAATTGTTTGTTAGAGTGTTAGGTTCAAATATAGTTGAGATTAAGCATGTTGTAATATTAATATTAGGGGGGTTAGAAATTAGAATAGGATGTCAAATTGCAATAGAGTATATAAGATCAAGGTGATTGACATTGAAGTTTGAAGTTTTGTTATATATATTAACTTGACCAAAAAATTTAGAAGTGAGGTTGATAGGAATATTGATTGTACATTTATTGGCAATTGTATAGAAGTTAAGAGAGCAGCTTAGATATACTTATAATTGAATAAGTAAAAGTAAATATAAACAAATAAATTGCTATTTTATATAACATTGTTAGTGAGTAATAAGAATAGTTCTTGAAGAAGAAGGTTGTCTTCTGGCTTTGCTAGTAATGATTTGATTGTTAAGTACTATAATAAGCCATGATTTTTTCATAAAAAAAAGTGTTTAGTTGAATAACTATAGTAGTTTGTATTAGGTAAATATAGATGTTAGTAAAGAGTATAGTTGTGTGAATGGCTTGTAGTTTGATTTTCTAGGTAGTTAAACCAGAGTAGTTGTTTGCCTTTAGAGATTTTGTTTATGTATATAGATATGTGTTTCTAATCTAAAAGGCATAAATTATTGAATGTAGTTAGTTAATTTAAGTAAAGAATGCAATGATATCAAAGTTGTTTTTTAAATGTTAGATATTTTGGATGTGATGGAAGTAGTGATTCAAGTGAAATAAATCCTTCTTGAACAGTGTATAAGATATTGTATAATGAATTAGATATGAATATAATACCAAGGTATTTAAAAAGTTAGATGATTTTAAAGTTAATAGTGTATTTGTTAAACTCATTAATAATAAGATTGTCATGTATTAAAATATTAGTAGATGATCACAAGTTGTTTTAAAGTTGTTGGAGTCTAATGCAAGTACTTATGTCTAATAAATTAGAAGAATTAAGTCTCTTGGTAAAGTTTGTAATATGATGTTGTAGTTGAATATCATATATGTTATAAATATTGTATAGCTAAAGGTAAAGTAGTGTACTAGTAGAAATTGTGCAACTAAGTTAGACTTTATTTTTAACAAGACCTATGTGACTTGTAAGGATTTTTTTACATATATATTAGTTAAGAACAATGTTGCGAAGACAGTATTTGATTATAGGAATAATAACAGTATTTATGATATAACATGCATATATATCAATAATTTGTTTAGTGCTTGCAATTTTAACAAGATGTAATAATTTTGAAGTGACAAGTTTAGTTTGTTTGGCTTGTTTGTTATTAAGTATAAACCAATATCTAAGAAATTTGAATAGTTTATTTGATAGATAGAGGTTAAGAGAATAGTTGTTATATATAATAAAAGTATAGTTGGATTATTTGTTATTAGTTGTAAGTACTGATTTAGAAGGATTAATTTGTATATTAGTCATGTTAAAGAAAGATTCAACTGTAAAAAGGATTTGTGATAGTTCTTGTTATAAGAATGCAATTCAGAGAGTATTATTTATATAAGCAAGAACTGAGCAGTATGAGCTAAGCTTATTATATATTTAATGTTTTAGATTAGTTAGCTAAGAAACTTGTATAGTATAACTTTTAAAGTTGTTATAAATATATAAGATAAGTGGATCATGATAGATTTCTCATAAAAGAGAAGTGATAGTTTTACTCTAATTAATACCATTGTGTACAGAATATAATGGAGTAAGTCTGAGGTTTGTAATAACTTGATTTTGTCAATTATAGAGAATGTTAGTAATAGTATTTATAATAGAGTGAAGGAGGGCAAGATGTTGCAAGGATTTTTGAAAAAGAGTAAGATTAACTAAGTTATATGCTTTACTCATATTTTGAGATAAAAGCCAAATTGGTTTGTTATTGCATAATGCATCTTTGATAAGGTTATTAAGTATATAGATTAGTATAGATATGCTGTTGTTAGGTAGGATAATGTAATTGTATAATAAAAGTATAAGATGTTAGAAAAATACAGTACTAATTCTAGTAGTAATAATTTTTGTATAAACTTTTTAAATATGTTTAATAAGACTAATAGAGTAAGTGAGGCTTAAGTCATTATTAAATGTATTATACTTTGGAATTAGATAGATTTTACTATGTTTCTATTGTTTAAGAATTTGACTTGAATTAAAGCAATAGTTGAATAAAGCTGTAATAGCTTTAATGCAAATAATACCTGCATGTTTAAGCATTTTATAACTAATACCTGTAGGTTTACAGGCTTTTTTATTGGAAAGTTTTAACAAAGTTTAAAAAACTTCTTCTTCTGTTATGAAAGAGTTAAAAAGGTTATATTATTAAGTATTTATATGTAGTTGTAATTGATATTGTGTATGCCAAAAGCTGTCAAACAGTGCTTGATCAGTTGGTCGATATGCAGTCTAGTTATAAAAGTGAGATTATATATACTGTTTTATAAGTTTGGGGTTTGTAATAAGTTGGTCAGAAAGTTTAATGTTAGAAAAATAAATAGAAGCTTTGTATTAATTAAGAATCCTGTTAATAGTTTGTTTAAAGTATATTGAAAGTGTTTCACATCTTTTTTCAGTTGCTTGTTGAATTTGTTAACAAAGTAATAATAAATTTTCTGTATAATAAGTATGATAAAGTTGTTTTCAGATATCTTGTGCATGTTGAATCTATGCATAAATTTAAGAATAATTATCTGGATCAAGAGTTTGAAGGTCGTAATAGAATCTATTATTAATAGTCTTAATTCTAAAGTTTATCATGTTTATGTTAAGGTTGTTGTAAGTATTTTTAACAATTTTTATTAGATACCCAAGCTCTTTAAGTAATGTGTAGATTAAGGTAGAGTTAGAGGAATATTGATAATTGTAGCTATGTTTACGAGTTTTTTTGTTAGGAATAGAATATATTGCAGTGTTAATTATTAAATATTAAATCTTGTGCTAAGTAATTTCAATGCTTTTATTAGTATTGTTATTGAGTAGTGTATTATAAAGGATAAGATTGTGTAAGAGAAGATCAGAGAATTCTGTTCATTTGTCAGTTAACATAGTTTTGTAATTGAAGATTCTGTGACTGATGTCAGTATAATTATATAAAGGTTTGCTATATATATTAGTAAAAGTTCAGATAATGTAACAATAAAGTGGTTACTAATTATTAAGGTATTGCTATCATCAAGTTTAAATAAAAGAAAAAATTAAATATTGAATAAATCAGTTCAGATATAATCAATGTGACTATGGCTAGTATTATTTGATCATGTAAAGTACTTGTTATTAATATATGCATCAAGATCAAACATGTTGGACTAGTATAAATAATTAATTAATTTAAATTTAGATGAAGAGCTACAGATATCATTATATATATTAAAGTTTTCAAGTGTTATTGAATAAAGATTATATTAAAGAGCTTGTTGAATCTATGTAATAACAGTATTTTGTGTATTGTTATGTTTTTGCATATTAGTAGAAGAAAGATAAACAGCTATAATTTAAAGTTTAATTTCATTTTTAAAAAATAAATCTAAAGTAATTGCTTTACCAAAGTGTATTGGCAGTAATGTATATATGGTTGTAAGTGTTTTTGAATTATAATGACAACACTTTTTGCTGAACTTTCTGAATTAGACCAGAAGTAGGTGACTAGATTGTTATTATAAAATTGAAGATTAGTACTGTTAGCAATTTTGGTTTCAGTAATATAAGAGATATGAATATTATTGTAAAAACAATAATTTTGCCAAGCTTTTCTTTTAGTTACTGTATTATAGTCTCTAACATTGTGTGTACAAATGTTTAAATAAAGGTTATATAAAGTTTGTGTAAGTGTGGATACTTGTGATGTAATGTGACTATTAAGAAATAAATTAAGTAAAATGAAAATAAAATTAGAAGAATTTGATCCAAAAAGAAGGTTGTAAAAGATAAGAAGAAGATAAGAATAGATAACAGTATGATTAGGTAAGAATAAGTTATTTAGAAGATATATATAAGTTTTATCATAGGTATTGCTAACAGAGAAAGTAATATAAAAAACTCTTTCTACAAATCCATTGCACAAAAACTAATTAAAAAATTATTTGTCTAAAAATACTCATAACTATTTATTTTACTAAGACAATCTGTCCTAGCGTCTTAAGTAAACTTGTTCAGCATCGCATTTTACATATATCCTGAAAATATTACATCTCTAGAGCTTAAACTTATTGAGAAAACTGTACTGACAGCCTTTGGTCCCCAGTTTTACCAATTTAATATTCTTGCAGCTTCTGCTGCTATAACCTGCCTTATACTCTTAATTAAAGTTGTAGAATACATCTGCCTGATTAAAACAAGCTCTAGACGAAAAGTTTTGACTAAATATTGGCCAAACTACAGCTAAATTCATCTTTTACTCTCTTGCAAATTTTTTTTTTTACCTTTTGTCTCTACCCTATTCCTTTTTTCTCTTACACAGATTTCTTGTAACCATTTGATCATTTTCCAATCTATAATTTATTAATTTACACAAAAATTCTGTAACCTATCTATTAATAGAACCTCATTAAACACAATACTTTATTTCTATATTTAATTCTTACTAATATTATACAATAATTTGTATCTTAAACTCTATTTGTGTTTAGTATCCGAGTCACATTGTGACCCTAGTCACATTAGTTGCACCTGTATACCATCCCAGTGATATCCCAAAACTACAACCCTTGTCTTTAATTATCACCTTTACAAAACTATCAATAATCATATTATTAACTTAGAAAAATTTCTAAGTCTTTAATTAAATCTTTATTCAACTTACTATTATTTAATAATGCCTACTTTAAGTCAACAAGAACCTGACACAATAGACCTTGATTATTTTTATCAAAACTTTGCTAATAGTTTTGGTATTGCTCTCTATGAAGAAGAAAATAATAGCAAGGCTCGCCCAATTCCTGCCAAACTCCAACCTATTTCCTGCTTAACAAAAAACCTTTGATCAAACAAGATTACCCACTTTTTTAAAGCTTCCACCTTTATTTCCATTATTACTTGTCTTTGTGACAAATACCACACTAAATTTATCTCAATCTCAAACACCAATTACACTTAAGCTACTGAATTTACAACTGCTCATATCAATACCAACTCAAAAAAAATCAACAGAACAACTCAACAACTCATGACTGACCTCTCTTCCTCTACTGACAGTGTTCCTTCATCTCCAATACCAGATATTCATTACCACACTTGTCCTAAATGCTCCCTTCCAATTGGTTGTACCAAGAGAAATGAGTATCATTACCCCAATAAAAAATATGTCTCCAAAAATAACAAAGTCTATCATCTTGCTTGTATAACTGCCTCATCTCAACATGAAGCTAGTTCATTTCAAACCAAGAAAAATCTTATTCAAACTTTCCAGAACATCCTACATAAATCTTTCAAAACTACTAATCCTCTCACTACTTCTTCTCACCAAATCTTAACCTCTTCTGACCTTATTGATTCTTTCTTTTCTTCAACTACCAATACTAATTCTATCTCTAACCAACCTCCTACTACTAACACTCCTAATATTTTTAGTCTCAATTCCAACAATCTTAGCAATACTAACCAACTAGAAAATACTCCTAACAAGCCTCATCTCCAATCTTATTTAAATATTTTCAAACCAAAATCCAATCTGACATATGACTGGGTTACAAATTTTCCAATTACTGAAGTAATGCAACCTAATAAGAAATTACAAACTTCATTCTCTCTCCAACTCTTTATATTTCTTAAAAAATATTTTATGATTTTTATCCTGGTAAAGAAATTAAACCAGCTACTGCAACTCAACCTGTACTAAAAGCCTTATTCTACTATATTATCCATATTATGGCTGGGCAACGGCCTGAATTTTTAACTGACCTTATTTATAACAGCAATCTCAATATTGACAAAAGTGTTACTATTCTCTTTGAACTTCTTGAATCTACTCTTAAGAACCTTATCCTTAAATTTACAACCATTTTTTTTACTAAACTTAACTATCTTGAAATCTTTGCTTCATCAGTTACTATTCCTCTATACACAGCTTACAATCACCTCCAACTCTGCTTTAATCTTACTCATCTTCATTTTTTCTTATCCAATAACTATCAGTTTATCGACTACCAAAAATTTGCTAAAGACCTTCAGCTTAGACCTAAAAGATTTAAAATTAAATCTTTTATACAAACCACTGATCTTAAACAAAAATACCTCACCATTCAGTCAGATGCTAGATTTAATATTAAATTATTCTTTAATATTCCCAAAACACTCTTTCTTGAAAGATTTTACATTCCCTCACTAAAAAATTCTCTTGATCACTTTAACTCCTGGTTTGATACCTACTACCCTTCCTATAGTAAACAATTTTCTTCCAATATTAACAAAGAAAAAGTCTGCACTTCTCTTAGAATCCAATTCTGTCAACATTTTATCCTTCAACTTTCTAAACACCTTCCTGAAACCTATACATTTAAAAAACCAAACTCATTTCAGAAGTGATGTGAAGAAGCATCTCGTGTTGCTAACTTTCACTGTCTAACTTGTAACAACAAAGAATGTCAATATCTTGATGACAAAAAATTCCATGACAGTACCAAGCTATTCAACGACATTTTAACTAAATCTTGCACATCATTTCCTCTCCAATATGAAACTTGGATTTATTCAACTCTTAACTTTACTTTATTTCACAAAAATACAAAACATGCCACTTTATTTGACCAACCCATCCCTACTAAAGCCTTAGACAAACTTGCTGACCAAGCTGAAAACTTTGTTTATGAACAAAACAAAATAAAAACTAATCCTAAACATCACAACTATTACTTCTACTGCTACCTTTCTCTCTACTATCAAACCACTGCTGAAAATCATAATATACAGTCTCTGTCCAAGGAGAAGACTATTAATTTACTCACAAAAAACATTATTGATACTAAATTCTTTGTTCAAATTATTACATACTTTTTTTTTTTTTTTAAATATTAACGGTGAGGCAAAAATTATTACATACTTTGATGTTATCAAAAACCAAAAACCAACCTACTTACAAATAATTAAATATTTTAATGATACTGCCTATCCAGTAGCTGAAAAATTTTTGTCTAAGAAATTTAATCTTGACTTCCAACCT
>CAJVQA010002111.1:0-22967 GCA_910591915.1 Cetraspora pellucida
ATGAAGTATTGATGGATTTCTTTTGAATATTTTTAATATTTAACAACTTGTTTAGATAGTATGCGAAAAATTACAGGTAAAGGTTGAAATTATATACAATCACACTCGCAATTGCGTGAAGTGATTAAAATTTATCCAATTCCCAAAATTCAATTGATTTTTTTTTTTTGTGTTAAATTATATGATTAATAATATAAATTATAAACACAAATTCTAATTTATATTCATAAGCATACATTTTTATATACAGTATATAGAAGTGTCACCTATAGTAAGAGAATCTGCAACATCTATTGTATTTTGCGAAATAATAATCCTGGATTATCATACTATGCTTATTTATAATGCTAAGAAGAGTACTATACTAAGGCAGGTACTATATATTATAACTGGATCTTTTACATCAAGATTACTAAAGAAGAAAGCAAGTATATTATGCTAAGGGGTAATATTATTCTGCAAAACAGGTATTCTTTACAATAATGTTAAGTTTGAGCTTATTTGATTTTCCCAATAATCTGTAATCTCAATCGCCTCTAGTTCTGTCACCTCTGATTCTATAAAATCAGGTGCCTTTTGCATTTGGTCTCATTTAAAAAGTGCTACTAGACCTTTTTCAAATGCTGTTTCTTCCTTGTCAATAAATTTAATTTCAGCTATTTCTTCATTTGATGCTACCTTCTCTTCTTCTATGTTTTGTTGCCTATCTTGAATGTTGGGTTGTTTCCTATATTGAACATTGGGTTGTTGTTTAGATCGTCATATAAATTGAATATTGACTCGTTTAGATGGTTTTTTCTTTGGGATATAATGTCTAGGTGGCATTTTTAATTAAATGTATTAAATATGATAAAAAAATACCTTGAGCGAATGTTGATTAAAGATGATTAATTATTTAATAATCAGTAAATCTAAATATTTATAAAGATACTGGCCTTAATAAAATCGATTATGCTATTATATGTACTATCAATTAATAGCAGATGCATAATTTGTCAAGATGGACACTTTAAAGGACCATCATGATTAATAAAAAATCAATTATCTTTATAAAAATAATCACTTACAATTATTCTGATTATATTTGTGATTAGTAAGTTATATTAGACTTAAGCATTCTCAGAAATTTTTTATTGCTTAATAAAAAACTTCTGAAATCTTATAGAACTAGATAGCAAAATGCTTTTGTGCATATAAAAGAAATTTTACCAAAACAGTTAGTAACTATTCAAAAGATCATGATACATGTATGTACATACATACTTTAAAGGTAAATGTACCAAATTTATAATATTTATGTAAAATCGATGATAGCTCTTGTCATTATTAAGATATATGCTTAATTCAAAAAGGGAATCAAAACAAAAAGTGCAATGTATAAATATCCTTTTTTGAATTTATAACTTATTTTCATATGCACGTTTAAATCAATCAATATTAAAAAAATCAATGATCTAATTCGAAAATGTTACTTTACAAAATCATTCATGGGTTCTTTTATTATATCATTTTAATAATGAATTTGTTGCAATTAAAAACAAAGACAGTAATTGTCAAATGTCTTGTAAAAGTTAAATTCGATATATTAAATGCTTTTGTTTTTTTAATATCCAATAAAAAATACAGTTTTTGCAAAAAAAAAAAATACATTTCAAAATGATATAAAATCAAATAAATTAAACATATCAAACGGTTATTTCTATTAAAAATTAAACTTTTCGTCTGTCAATATCCTTAAAAAAAAAAAAAAAAAAAAAATCAATGGAAGCTATTAAAAAAACCAAATCTAAACATATAAAAAAATCAAAGACTAAATCAAAAAAAAAAACAAATCAAAAACTAACAAGACTCTCTCAAAAAGATCATTCTGCCACAATTGGAGCTGCTCTTAAAGTACTCACAGGTCCTAAGAAGCCTAGTGTAAATTCAACTGCTCTAAAGTTTGGAATTTTAGAGGAACTCTTAGACGTGCTGTTAAAAATAGGTTGCCTAAACATACTGGCCCTAAAACAGTCTTAAGCAAACATGAGGAAGAGCAGCTAGTAGGTTATTGTAAAAATATGCAGAAGTTAGAGTTTGGTTTAACAAGATCAGGTGTGAATCACTGTGTGATGAAGATGGTGCATAGCAATCATCATGATCATCTGTTTACAACTAAAGGGCCTGACAGGGCTTGGTGGAACCATTTTTTGAAAGATCACTTAGACTTATCTTTTCAAGTACCCCAAGCCCTATCTGAAGCATGTGCTCAAAGAGCAAATCTGATAATTATAAAAGATCATTTTAAAAAGCTGCAAAAAATAATTGAGGAACATTTACTTACTGTGGAATGCATATAGAATATGGATAAAACTGATTTCGTTATTTCCACTAAAGACCAAAAAGTTCTCATGACAAAAGGTTTGTATTGAAAATTTAAATTATAAGCATCATAGCTAATACTAAAATTTAAGGTTTTTAATAAAAAAATTACTCAACTCTATAAAAGGCGCTCGTCAAGTTCATAAAGTCTCACACAGAAATGTGCATGAGTACATTTCTGTTGCTCCAACAATTTCAGTAGCAGGTGACTACATTCCTCTATTAATTATTTATAAAGGTGTTTGTATGATTCCTGGTTTATTAGCTAAAAGTCCAGATGGTGCTGTTATGGGTTTTACTGATATTGGGTACATGCAAGAAAGCCTCTTCCAAATGTATATTGAACACTTCATTAAGTCAATTCTGCCTATTTGTTTGATCCTATTAATACTTGATGGCCATAAAAGTCATGTAAATTATACAAGTGTTAGATTCTGTCATGAGAATGGGATTCTACTTTATGCACTTCCTTCATACACAACACATATCCTCCAAGCGTCTAAACTCCCTTTTGCAAAACTTAAAAAAGAGTATAATAAAGGTTGTGATAAGCTACATAATACTAAGGGAGAAGTAGTAACCAAGTATACATTCGCTAAGATTCTTGGACCAGCATTCGCTACAATCTACACTTCTAAGGCAATTATTAATGCCTTCAGAGACACAGGAACTTGGCTTTTAAATTCTAATGCCATTAGCCCTGAACGTCTTGTCCCATTATTAGTAACAGAATATGAGGTCACTTAGCCAACCGAAAAAGAACCATCATCTTCCAAAATTGTTCCTTCCTCTTCTCAACCTACCCGTAAATACTTCACTAGAACTGGTGTTGCCAAAGAAGTAAAATATTGAAAGCAGATATTATATCTCATGAAAAAGTAATCGAATTATTAAAAAAAGAAAATGAATCAATTAAGAGAAGTTATAAATTAATAAATGAAGAACTAGAGACCTTTAAAAATCCCGGTACCTGTCCTTTGAAAATAGCACTTAAATATTCTACTTCTCAGCTTTCATCACAAACTAACAAACAAGAAACTTGTGAAGTTGTTGAATCTCAATCCTGGCCTATAAAAAAAAGAAAAACAATGCCCTTTGCCTGTCTTCTTACTAATGATAATTCTTTGTGAGAGTTAGAGGCTGCAGAAGAAGCTGCCAAATCTAAAGCTAAAAACATAAAAAGAAAAAAAGAGATTGCAGCCCAAAAAAAAGTAATGTGTGAGTTAGAGAATACTGAAAAAAAAGCTGAAAGGGAGTATAAAAAGAAAGAAAAAATACAAAAAAAAAGATAAAGGAAAGGGTAGAGCTGATTAATTTTTTTTTTTGCAAACAGTGACTAGTGTGCGCTTAGTGAAAGCATATTGTTATGTGCAAATTATCTAATCACATCCTGTATATTATATGTTGCGCCACTAAGTAAAAGTACAATATTACAAATTTAATATAAGATCGACTACAAATTTTTTATGCTACATAAGAGATTATCTATATCAATATATTAATAGTATATTAATGTTAATGATTATCATGTTCGTCAAAATACCCTCTGGGGTATGTTAATTATAGTTGCATAAAGAGGATTGCATAATTCATATAAAACTTGTATTTTTTTCATTCTATATTGTGAAACACATCAGAATCTTCATATTTCTGAAAAAAAAAATTAAAAAGTTAAGGTTTCTACAGACTTTTATTGTGCACAGTGTTAACTTCATCAAAATACCCATATCTATCTTATATATAGTCAATTCTTGTTGCTATTTTTTATTTGACTATGTAAACTCTTAATTTGTCATGTGCATATCTCTATAAATATCACTAAAGTTTTGTTTCTTTATCTAATTAATAATTTGTAGTCTTTTAAAATTTGCTGTTTGTAGATGTTGTCTGTTTAATATATTATTTGCTGTATAATTAAAATCATTCAAAATAACTATTTGCATTTATCTTTTCTTTTTAGCAACTATTTCTACTAATTATTGTTAAATGCTTTTTTCTATTGCTTTGTTGCTTGGTGGTATATAAATTTTTAAAATTACTAATTCCAATTGCTTAAAATATAGTATAAGCTCTATTATATATATATTTATCTTTTTGATTACACTTACATGTTTCTCTTATTGCTCATTAATCAGAATACTTATCATTGGAAATTTTTTTTACAGAAATTAATTGATATATAGCATTTAATCGATATATATCATTTGAAAATTAACAATATATATTGATAAACAGGTTTATTCTTGATATATATTAAATATCGATGCAAATTGATAATAAGGTAATAATTGATAAAATACAGTTATCAATTGTCATCAAATCTATTTCAATTGTCATAATTTTTGTTACATCATTATCAATTGATAAATATATATTACAAAATATACTTTCAAATTTAAAACACTTTAAATATCGATATACCCTTTAATATAATATTAAAACATAAAAATATTCACTAAGTATTCATTCATTTTAGGGGAATTTACACATAAGGGCCTAAAAAGTGAAAATAATTACAGATAAGGGCCCAACTCAAAAATAATTACATATAAGGGCCTGATATTTAAAAAATATTACATATAAGGGCCCAAATCTATTAATAGTTGAAAAAAACGTGATTACGGGATTATCATGCTACAGGAGCATTATGACCACAAGCAACTAAGATTATAAAATTGCTGAATATATTCATTATAAGCATTTAATATTACAATTTTATTGAATAAAGGATAATAAAGCATTAGTTATAATCATTTTGCAATAGTATTTATTAAAAAATTTAAAAATTACATTTAAAAATTAAAGCATTTATGCATATTAGTTTAAACTAAAGTTACTAATTTTTATTTATCTGATGTCTTCGATTACAAGTACATATATTATGCCCTTTTTCACCACATTTGCTACAGGTAAGTTGGTCTTCCAGTGCTGTTTCTCCATGACTACGTAAATGAGTTTTTCGTGATCGTCCTGCTAGTTTGATCATAGCTGGTGGTAATGTTTTGTTATCAAGAAAACATGTTTCCACATCAATGGGCTGGACAGACTCTTTATAAACATTTTGAAGAGCTGCAGTAAGATATGTAATATAAACAAAATGTAAAGGCTGTTTACATGCCTTAAGAATAACTGCACATGCATGCACGCAGGAAAACTGATATTCTTGAAATTGTTTACAGGTGCAAGTTAATAAGGTAAGATCCACAATACGAAAATTACTATTATTGCTTTTAACCTCAAAAACAAACTCATTGACTTAATACACTATTCTGCTACAACATCTGCTGATAACAGATTGAAGTTGATGAGTAGTTGTAGATGGCAACATTGTTTGGATTGAAGAATATGTCATACGATGATCGTAATAAAGTATATTGACCCTGCGCACAAATAAAATGATTGCTTCGAATGGTTCTACAAGACGCTCATCACATAACCAAGAATTTAAAGACTCGAATGTATTGGAAGTAAGATGACCGAATCTATTTCGAGGACATTTGCTAAGAGTTCACATTGCAGAGGGTATTTCATCAAGATAAATAGATGCTTCCTCATGTAGATTAGAAATTTCTTCCATTATTTTGTTAAAATCATCTTCATGCAATGCTTTAGCCACTGCCCAGATTTTACCTCCAAGCTTTGTTTTAAACTTCGTGTTAACATTTTTTCGATATGCCATATACAATATGCATGAAATGCATTAGGGAGTTTTATTTGTACAGCATCCGAAATACCTTATGTGTAAATAGTTAATTACTATAACAGTATTATATCACAAATAAAAAAAAATTTAAAATATCAATATACCTTTTCATGGTCACTTATAATTACAGTCTCATGTGAATTCATTAATAGAAGAGCCATATGCAAATACTCACAAAACCACATCCAGTTGTTGGAATTTTCAACAGAACAAATAGCGAATGCTATAGAAACAAGCTTGCCTTCACCCTCAATCGCACTTATACTAAAATAAACACCCTTGTAACTTGACTTCGAGTGACAAGCATCAAACGTAAATACAGGCCTGCAATGTTCAGCAGCTTTAATCCATGACTATAAGCATAGAAATGCATGAGTAAATCGATTTTCACTATCCACCTCAAATGCAGTAACACTTCTGGGATTCTTAATCAGCAGATTGTCAAGTAGTGAATTTATCTGTTGATAACTCTTTTCTATCTCTTCTGCACCATGTTTTTTATTAGTAGCTCAACTTCTCTAAGCTTTCATATATGATGTCTCAGCACCCACTTCAGAGCGAAGACGATTCACAATGTCACATAGTTTAAGTGCTGGTATGTCTTTAACCAATGGTGCAACAAACTTTACAAGATATGATCCACGTGCTTTGAATGTTTCTAAAAGGTTGGGCAATTTTGATCGTGATGAATTAGCCTTACAATATAAATATAATCATCTTTACGTTTGTTGGCAGAGACTGTAAAGGGGCATGTACTAGCTTCATATATAAGACAAACAACAAGTAGTTTGTTGGATTTATTAGTCCTGAACTTATAAGGCGAAGAGGTTTAACTGAGTAGTTCTCTAGAGCTGAACGAATGCTTTCTATATTAGGAAATATCATACCAACTTGCAGTGTTGTATTCGACATTATCATTATAGAGCAGGTTTGTTATAAAAATAAGTAATTTCAAACAAAGTAAATGAAATTTATTAAAGAGGTCAAAGTCCATTGTTTCTCTCATTTATAATTACTAATTTACAAATGATGATTACATTTCTTATGCTACACTTATTAATGCTTACATTTCTTATGTGACATACTTATTAATGATGAACAATCCACAGACTTGAGTCACAAGTCTGAGTTTCATACACATACACTACCTTGGGCCCTTGTATGTAATATTTTTTAAATATTAGGCCTTTATATGTAATTATTTTCGAGTTGGGCCCTTATCTGTAATTATTTTCACTTTTTAGGCTCTTATATATAAATTCCCCTTCATTTTATTATATCTTAAAATTATATAAAATGTTTTATCTATGCTATCTAATGGTATGCAACTATATTGTTTAAGTAGTTTTAATTTAGAACATCCCTATAATTCACCAACTTCCTCATACCAGTGAACTAAAGTGAATTCAAGTGATTCTCTATTTACTTGGTCGAACTTAAGTATTAACAATACCTTAATATATAACATTTATATTAGTATAGATTCAATCCTCTCAAAGCTAGATAAAAATATATTAAATATACTTCTAACTTTGAGAGTTATTTTGCTTATTATCATTATTAACCATTTTTATTAGTAAATGCATGATTACAATAGTATGCAAATAAAATTAAAATTAAACTATACTTACTAATCTATATCAATATATTACTTCTTTTTTATTACTGCTGCTAACAATAACATTTAAAAACATTAGGGCACTATGAAAACTTAATATAACACAAATTATATCTGTACTTTCTAATGATGCAGAAGAAAATATTTCTATATGATTATTCTTGTCAATAGACATAATTAATTCCTCGTTAAAAAATTTGTCAAGACCAGTTAAGAGGTTTTGAAAGCCTTCAACTTGTAATGAATCTAAATTATTTTTATTTTTCTCAAGAAAATTGTTCAGACCTTCTAAATTTAGTGACCACAAAGTTTTTTTAAATCCTTTAGTACAGCAACACCTCTTGAAAACTTCTTTTTCAGTTAACTTCTGTCACTTAATCTGAAAATAATAATTGTGTATATTAATGATTAATAATAATTATTTGAAATAATTATAACTACCATCTTTAATATTTGTTTTATATAGTCTTTTTTATTTGACATATGATAGGATTTTTTATATAATTTTTATAATCTCTGTAGTCATACTATTTATTGATCATACTCTTGAATTATAAACACTATATAATAGTACCAAACATGGAGTTTTGAAAGCTAAAGGCTACTTGGATTGTATTTTGAAAATATTTTAACAAATTCTCTAGCCCACTCTATAATGTAAGTTTGTGAATATAATCATTAGTAATCAAATTTTATAAAAAGTTAACTATTTATTTGCTTTATATCTGAAACTTATTGCAAAAATTATAAGTAAATAATTCTTCATAGATAGCAATATACATTCAAAAGAATTTGTAATAGACTTGGCATAGCTGTCTATTACTAATTCCTAGTCTTCTATAATACTCAAATAGATTATCTAATACAAAAATAACTATTTTTATTATATTTTGTAATTTATTAGCTGTTAGCATATAATATCTGACATATTCTTAATTATTTTCAAACCAGAATATTATGAAATAGAGATTAATTATTGTTTGAAGATTTAAAAAACTTTATTTTCATATTGTTCGTATAAAAGCTCTTTAGTATAATTAATCATATACTTAAAGAGGCCAAAATTCAAGGTGTGCATTTGATTGAGTATAATAGCCTTATATATATTGAAATTTCTAAAAATTTTTATTATTTATAACAATTTTTATTTTTTAATTTTATTACTAAACAGTTATTTCTTATCTTATCTTCCAAAATGCATTATTTTTAGGATAGATTAAATAATAATGATTATTATTACTACAAATCACTTGCCTCATTATGATGGAGTTCTAGATGAAATATAGATTAAACCAAGATTATTCAAGTTATTCTTTGATACTATGCATTTTCTATATAGCTTTTCTACAGATAATAGTTAATAAATGTTTGCAAATCTATCAGCTTCAGTTATGTCAGTAATAATAACTGATATATGTGAAATAAAGATAATTATATTTCTATGTATAATATAATGAAGCTTTGGTTCTTTAGCTATAAGCTTAAAAAGAATCATCATATATTTTTGAAAAACTTCTCTTTGGAATTTTTAGAAATTTTTGGATTTTTTCATTTTAGAATCCTTGGCTTTTAAGATTGGTAAGTATCTGATTAGTGCCTTAGATTCTGGTTTATTTTTCTTTGAATTTGGAATGTTTCCAAGTGATAAAAATATAGAGTGACTAGAAAATTTCTTCATATTGTCAAGAATTGTTGTATTTGAATATAAGATAATCAATAATAAACATTGCTCAAGAAGTAATAATGATTCTTTTTGTTTCTACCAGTTACATTGTACTGTTTTTCAAAGACACATTGTTCTATACTATTTATTATTATTTTTTTCTTCATATTAAAGAACAATTGACTGATTAATACTATTGGTTATTAATAAAGACTTTACAGTCTTAATTAATAATTGATAAATAAAAGTATACTCAATGTTTAAAATGTTTGGATAGAAACTTCTTTAAACATTATATAAAAGACAATAGAAACATCAAGAAATTTCTTCCTGACTTTGGTTAATGGTGGAAGTGGTATAGTATTCAAATTGAAAAACTTGTTAAAAAAGTTTATTATAGCATTACTAGCTAAATTTGATAGATTATACCTAGTGCTACAAATTGTCAATTTTTTTAATTAATTAGTTGTTTTAACTAATCAATTCTTTTTATCTAATCAATTATTCTTTAGTCGATTAGTTGTAACTAATTGATAGTTAATAAATTGATTAGTTGTGTCTTATAAGTTACCTATTGACTATTTTTATAAATTTACAATAAGCATCATTAGGCCATTACATAGTTTAATGATAATACAAATCATAAAAAGCATCATCAAATGAAGCATCTTCATAGTCTTCAGATTCAACATTTGATTGTCATACTTTATAAAAAGTATTACCAAATAAAGCATCACTATATTCTTCAATATCACTTTTATCAGACATATTTTAAGATATTTCTTCTATCAAATGAGGCATATTAATAGGTTCTATTTCTATTATATTAAGTTTATTCAAACTTAACTCTGATTGAAATGTCATTGATATGTTTTTATTTTAGATTAAAAATAATTATTTAACAATTATGACAGTACCAAATATGATACACTTGTCATATTTCAAGATTTAGTAAAATATATCAAATACTTTTATTATTATTTGATTATTATCAATATATGATAATAAAAATTATTCATTATTGTTTACTAAATTTTGAAATACTGCAAGTGCATTATAATACTCATCTTAACTTTAATAGTATTCAAAAATTAATATTTGCAACTTATTAATTTGTATAAATTGATTTTTTGTATCATTTAATTTAATTTGATAAGACAAATCAAATGATATACTATTGGATCAAAAAAAACTCCAATTTACCTTATAGTCTGTTGAAGAATTATAATCAGAGCTATATTCTAAAAGATCCCAAATATTATTATCAAACTGCTTATTTATAATTTGATTTGTAGCATTTTGAGTATAAAGATGTCTTTGCAAAATATGTTGTATTGAGATGTAGGCTTTTGAAAATTCTTGATTACAATGTTTATACTCTCAATGCATTTTGAGAAAAAAACAAATAAGATAGATAAAAAAGTAAAAAAATCCGAAAAAAATTAAAATGAGATAAAAAGCACAAATAAGAATAATAAAAAAGAAAAAAAAATAGTTATTAAGCAGTATTGATCATAAAAACTAAAAAAGAAATAGTTAAGAAAGATCTAAAATGTAAAACAAATAAAGATTTTAAAGAATTAACTTAAAGTAATTATTATCAATTTTTATTAAATATTATTAATTTTAAGTAATTTCTTTATTTTATTAAAAACAATAAAGTTGTTACAACTAGTGTTGTTTTCATATTATAACAAATTTTACATAATTTATATATATCTTAGTAAATACTATCACTATACAAATATAAAAATCTTAGCAAATTGCTATAACAATTAGAAATAACAATTACTTATTCTATAAAAAATTAACATGCTATGTAACAATTTAGTATATTAATAATCGTAAGTATATATTTTAGTAAATTATATATAACATGATATAATTTTTTTTTTAGAATAAGTAATTGCCATTTATAATTATAATATATACAATAAAAAGTATTATATTTATATTATTATAATAGTAAAAAAATATAAGTAGATATAGAATAACTAAATTTCAGAAATTGTTATTATGTATTATAAATTATAACAAATTGTATTATATGTAATAAATTTTAGCAAATTGTTATTACTATGTATGCAATAAATCCTAGCAAGCTTTTATTATAAGTATAACAACAAAACAGAAAATGAAATAAGTATTCTTTTATTTTGTCATTTTTTATTACTATGATTGCTATCATTAGATTTTAATTTGGTTTATCTATTTGTAAAAGTTTTACAAATTTATAAATATAGTAAATTTTCATTGTTTGAAGATAAAGAAAATTTTGGATTTTATTATTTTTGAAAATAAAACAAAACAACTCATCTTCTTATTTAGCTACTCCTATTTCTACATCTCATTCCCAAACTAATACTAATAACATATTACCAAATATTGCTGTCTTACACCAACCTCTCTATACTAATAATGATGATGATTCTTCAGATTCAGCAAAATCTATTGCTAATGTTTATAGTACCTTTTTAAGAATGTCTAGTAGACATTGAACATTCTAATATCAATCACACCAAAATACAAGTTATTATTCACAATCTCACCAACCTTCCCCAAATAATAATAAAGATTACCAATCTTTACACTCTTGTTATACTTCACTATATAACTATAAAGATCATTCATTATTGCTACAATGTGACTAACCTGATTCTAAATCATGAGGTAGATCACTGAACAGAAGATTATCTAATCAAAATCAACAATGTAATCAAGATGGTAATTAGTTATATAAAGTTTTTTTTTTTGAATTGCTATTCTATTTTTTTTTTTTATATTAAAAAAAATCTTTTGTCATTAAAAGAACATTACTATAACTACCAAAGTTACTGTTTTGCTAAAGAACATTTCTTTGTACAAAACCAGCAGTTATATCTTTTAATAAGAAAGCTGCATGATAATATATGTAAATTAAAGCTGAACTAAGATGATAACAAAGTAAACAAAGTAATAAACTGTTAAGTTAAGTGCCAGACATAAGTAAATTATTTAGTAAAAGCTTTGAAATTCACATAGTTAAGTATTGTTTTTATGAATATATTATGAAATAGGATGTGTTTACTAACATTGTAAAGCATTTATTCCCTCAAGATATATACCTCTTCTAAAGCACCCTTAAGGAATCCCTCAGATTATCTGAAGAAAATGTATTTCAACTTTATATCAAATATAAGCACAAATGAATTTACTAACTGGTTCTATGTCAAATAGTCTAGTTTTGTATATTATAACTTTTTATTGATTATAATCACTTATAATTTTCTATAATCTTTTAGGTTACTTATTTTATTTATTTATGTTACTAATTAATACATTATAGTTATATGTGATAGTTGTTACAAAAAATAAAAAACTTTCAAGATGCCATGTTGCAAAATGTTAGATTTGCTATTTGGCATGTATTTGAATATGAGAGGCTCTTTCTATTAAAGCATAATACTGTGATGTCTGACATAGTAAGATAGAAACAAAGCAAAAAAGTTGCTAGTTGTTATTACTCTCTTTTTGAGCAAAATGAAAGTAGTGCTTTTTAAGTAGCTGTAATAACAAGGTCAGCCTTCTCTACAATTACAGTATTTATCTTGTCTGATAAACATTGCACTTTTACACATGCTATATGTGATATTTTATTAAATCTCAAGTCAAAAGGCATAATATATAAAAAGAGTAAAATAAAACAATATATAGAATGCTTTCTAGTAAGTTTTATTATATATACTCATATAAAATTTGTATCAAAAAACATTATTAATAAGTTTTTATTATAAAATAACTTTGCTAGTAGTAGCCTATCTTATAAATCTGCCAAATTATTAATTAATAATGAACTTATAAACAATGAGGGTCAAAGGTTCTGTGCAACTACACCAAACAGTAGTAAATCAGAAGTGAAACCATCATTCCAACAAAGCAACATGATGCAAATGTTTTAAGATAATATGGATCAATTGTTTGAGATCAAACCTTAGCATTTTTTTTTGTAATTTGTAATTGCTATTTATATTGCATGTATTGTTTTTTTTTATATTTTAATTGTATTAAATATAATTATAAATAAAATTATAAACAAAATTGGTTTAATAAATTTGATAGTTTGAATTCTAAAATAAATTTAACATATAGTATATAATATATATAATAGTGCATTTATTTTAATCGATATAATATTATTAATTTGATGTTAACTGCTTATATTAGCTATATATCAATTAATATTAAATGTGATATTAATTGATATGTATATTAATTGGCTATATAGTAATTATAATCAAAATCAATGAAACTTAACAGAGGTAATTACTATTGCTATATATATATATATATATATATTTTTTTTTTTTTTAAAGTGAGGTCATGCTCTCAAGTCTTTATTAGTATATTGGTTATAGCTAGTACAATTTTTATTATACATAATCTATTACTATATATCTATTCAGACATAGGACTCAGATATCTTTATCTGTGACCTAAACCTATCAAAGCTTTGTATTGTATCCCACTTACACCTAACCTAGATTTTTGTTTTACTACCAATTATATTAGGTAATCTGCATATTCATCCCATGTCTCACAACCTATTTTTCACAACTCCCAAATTGGTCCACTTGGTCATTTGCTCCTTTTGAGCTTCCATCTTTGGTTTGCCTGAAGGGTGCCTCTCTAGCATGTATCTCAAGCCAGATTTCTGCTGCCACTGCTATTTTCCCAATTCAGGTACTGGTAGCACATATCTCAGTCAGGTCTCTGCTGCCGCTGCTGGTTTGCAACCCTTCTTGGTCTTAACGTTATTCAAACAGATTGTGCATTTAATCTGCCCCTTAAATACTCTCTTTTATAATATAGTAAAACTATGTTTCGGAAATAGTACTCCCATTTCCTTCCAGCCATTGGCCAATGTTTCCTTTCTACTTAAACACATAAGGACTTATCTTGTGTTTGCACCGCCCAAAGCTGGTTTGCATCCCTCTGTGTACACTGATCTACATAGTTATCTGTATAAATCTGCATTCTCACAGATGTCTTGTGCTTGTTCACAAAGGTCACTTCCAATTTTGATATCTCAACTTTGATTAGTACAGCATTTATGTTGGTGTGTTCCATTTGTTTCGCTATAGGCTTCCATATAGGTGTAACCAGAGCTTCGGTTTGGTACCTTTAGACATACAGGACAGGCTACAACTTCTCTATACATACAGCTATCTTCTATTTTCAGTTATTCCACAGCGCCAGAGGTGCTTCCAATCTTGATAAAGCTAATCCTTTGTCACAGACCTTCTATGCATGCACCACTTCTCTCACCACTTCAGTATGTGTTACCTTGGTATTACCTTCCCAATCAATTACTTCCCAAGTTGGATGTGAAGATGTTGGTACTGTCCCGTCTCCAGAAGACTTATATGTGCAATACTTCATATAACAGAACCTTCTGTGATGCTGCTGTCACCTGTAGTGCCTGCTCTCTGCAAAGTTAGTCTCCTTCTGGAAATTTCTTTTTTCCATCATGTACTGCACTTGAACTTAACCACAGGGCTTCGTGTTCAATTACAGGCTCCTTTTTAGGTTACAGAGGCTAAAATCTTTTTAATTTTTGCCTCCAGCTGGACTTGAACTGTTGACCTTGACTGTGAGGGTATGGGAGCTTAACAATTAAGCTATGGGACCCACACCCTGCTATATATCTGGTTGGTTAGTAATCAATATATATCTATATATATACTTTTCTGATAAAGTTGCTGATTGTGCTTTGGTCTATATACAATCTACTCTCTCTTTTTTCTGTCTTCTAATATCTTTGTCTAATTAATTATCAGTGCCTGTGTGTTGTAGCTACTGATCTTATATTGGTTATATATTTCTCTACTTAACTATGTTCTCAACACCTTTTCTTCTATTTCACTGAACTATTTGGCTTTTTTTTTTTGCATAACAACCCTAAAAAACTTTAAGCTATTTTCATGTAATTAGATTTTCCTCTTTTATATCCATGAGTTGGTTCAAATATATTAAACCCTTTCATATATTATGTTACTACTTGCTGTCCATGATTCAATCCTAACTAATTCTCTTATACATATTCTATAACTATATATTTTTTATAGTCAATTTTCTGCTCTGATGCTTATTCCCATCTCTCTTACTTTAACTATTGTTTAACAAGCTAGATTATGCTTTCAATACTTCATTTCTTTTAGTCTTCTTTTAGAGTTCCAAATGTTTTTTGTTAGGCCTGCTTTCTGAAACCCTTGAGCTATCTTAAGCTTTGTTAAATTACCTAAAGTGTCTTTTCTATTAAGTTTTGCAAATAAACTGCTTATTTGCTTTGTTGTTATTTCTTGACTTAGTGATTTACAGTTTCTCAGATCTTTGTGCTTAATTATATAGTTATTTGTTGTTTTTATTATATTGCACTTATGTTTTGCTAAACATATTATTAGCTGATAAATCTTGTCAATCATCTTTTTTGACATTCTTGTTAACTGCAAAAAATATTCTAATTTTGAAATTATTACTTTATTAATTATATAAATGATCTGGCTTATTATTATTTTTTTGTATCTAAGGTCTTTAACTGTTTGGCTAACTATTTTTTTTGCTTTTTTGCAGACTAGTGAATTTTTCATTCTGCTATTTAGCCAGATTTCTAATGATCTTACAATTTTATATTTTAGTTTTTTTGTTATTTTATTTTGTCCAAATGTAATTTTTTATCTTCTTTTCTTAGTTTAGAATTCATTATTATGAGCTTTGACTTTGCTCTATTTATTTTAATATTATTCACTTTAAAAATCTCTTCTGCAATTTCCAAAATTCTTAGCAGTTAGTCTTTGTTATTTGTGATTCATGTAGTATTATCTGTATAAGCAATTGCTGTTTGTTTATATTTTGTAATACAATAAATGTTTGTATTTTTTAGTGTTTCTTGCTCTACTATATAGCTCAGTAATTTATCTTCTTGAACTCTTTCCAACAGTGAATTATAGAAAAGCTGCCAGACTAGTAAAGAAATCATCTTTGCTTGATCTATATCATCTCCTACTATTATTTCTTCTATTAGATCATAAGCTGTAATCACCTTAAGTTGATATTTACAGAAGAGGTTAATAATATATTTTGTTGTTTTTTGTGGTATTTTGACTCTTTTAAGAGCTCACTCTAAACTTTTCAGTAGGACTGAATCAAATGCCTTCTTCATATCTTGTAAAAATATTCATATTTTTTTATTTTTCTTTTATACTTGGCAAGCTTATATAATTTGGTCTTTTAAGTATTTCTCTTTTCATAAATATTTTAGCTAGCTTTCTTGTTACTACTTTTGTAACTAACTTTTTAAAGGTCTTAATTAATGCTATTGGTCTAATATTGTTCAGATTATACTTCTAGTTTATATTTTTTGGAATTAAATAAACTTAAGCTATTTTCTACTTTTTTGGCATTTTTTCTGTTTTTAGAACCAAATTTGTAAAGGCTCTAAAGATCTTTTGTGATTTTTTTCCTGCTCATTTTATTAAAGTGTAGCTTATGCCTGAAATTCCTAAAGCTGTATTGGCTTGAGTTCTTTTAATATGTCTTTTTATTCTTTTTCTTTTATTTTTTCTTCTAACTTTTCATATTAGGACTCCTTAATTCACTCTTTTGGATTGTATACTTCTATCCATTCCTTAGACATCTCTTCTAATTTGGTTTTTCACTTTTTAAATTAATTTTTAAAATGTTTTGCCAGGCTATTTAAAACAGCCTTAGATTCTGTTATTAGACTGGTTTTAGCTTTGCTTTGGGTTATGAATCTGTTCAGAACTATCTTTTTGTATAGTTTGTTCAAAAGGCTAATAATTATTTGTTCTTGATCAGTTTTTATCATCTTATATTTTTCTATTTATATTTTCTTCTATTTATTTTCTTTAAGCTCATTCCCACTCTTCTTTCCTTCTGTTTTTTAGAATTCTTTGCCAGTCTTTTATGTCATTTATTCAAGCTTCTGACTATTGTTTGTGTAGCTTTGGTAATACTACTTCTATTTCTTTACTAATGTATATAAGTTACTTGTTTATCTCTTCTTTTTTCTCTTTTTCTATTTCTTGGTTTCTTCTTATTTTTGCTTTTTTGATTATTTGTTGTAGTTTGATTATATATCTGTATTGCTGTAGTTTCTTTTGATGATGTCTTCTGTTTGCTTTTATATTAAATATCTTCTTTTTTGGAATTTTTTTATTCACTGCTTCTATTATAGCTTCTTCTATTGCATTTCACATATGATCTAGCATATCTGTATTGTACATACTACTTTTCTATCTTCTTTTAATTGTTTAGTACTTTTTTCTATTCTAATTGTACTTGAAGCTCTTTAGCATATTCTTTTCAGTCTTCTTGCTTTGCTTTCTTATATAGATATATTGTTCTTATTTGGTCTTTGTGTTTAATTTCTGCACAACTCTGGTTCGCAATTATATATTCTATTTATATAACTATTATTAATATCTTGTAGTCACTGTCTGTTATACCTTCTGCTTCCTTTATATTGATTTCTTGAAGGCTAGCTACAATTGTTTTTAACAACCAAATATAGTCAATTCTTGTTGCTACTCCTTGCTTTGACCATGTGTATAATTTTTCTGTTAGATGTAGATTTCTAAAAGAGTTTATAAAATTCTGCCTCTTGAGCCAATTGAAAATTGGCAATTTTTTATATTCTGTTGTTTGTAGGTACAATATGTCTAGTATATTATCAATTGTGTAATTAAAATCTCAAAATATAATTACTTATATATGCTTTCTCTTGTTTGTTACTATCTTCACAATTTTTTGCTGTATTTTCTTACTGATTGTCTTGTTATTTGGTGGGATATACATTTCTATCAATATCAGTACTAGTTGTTTGAAGTATAGCTTTATTTCTATTATATATTTACTGAGTCTTTTAACTGCTCTAACATGTTTTTTCTAAGTTTCATCTATTAAAATCCCAATATCTGATTCTTTTTTCTTGTCTAGTACTGCACTTGCTCAGTATCTTTAAAACTTGTATTAAGGTTGTACAAAAAGATTTTTCCTTCTTTTTCTGTAATGTTCTTTTCTGTAATTTCTAAAAATACTATTTCTTTTTCTTCTACCTAGCCCAGCAGATTTTCTAATTTCCAAGCTCTGGTTTTGAGTCTATTAATATTGTAACATGCAATTTTATTTCTTTTTTTTCTTTTTTCTATTTCTTTTTTAATTGCTTGTATCTTGTATCTGTGTTTTTTGCTTTTTTTTTTTTCTTTCTTCTCTTTACTTTTTTTGGATTAGAAGATTTTTCTTTATTTCTTTCTTTAAATGTCCTTCTCTCACCATGTAGAAAATCTCTGATCTTCTCATCACATTTATAAGTTCAACTTGGATGCCTTCAGGAGCAATTAGCTAGGCTCTTCCTAGCTATACTTCTTGTCTCTTCTAATCTTTCTAATCTTTTTTAAATTTGTTTTAAGAAGTTCTCTATGTGTGGTTCTTTTTCTTGTTTATAAATCTTACATTCTTTTGGTCTTTTCTCAAAGTCTTCTATCTTTTTTTTTCTTATCTTTGTATCTTTTGTATAGTTTTCTTTATTTTAGCTTTGAGACATGCTTCTTTCATTTAGTAAAATATTCTTCTAGCTTATACTATTTTTGTTTCTGTACTTTTTTGCATAGGCCCTATTTCTTTGTCTTTCTTTATTGCTTCTATTTTCTTCTGCATATGAAGTATAACTGTATCTGTTTTAGCTTCTTTCTCTCTTTACTTCAAGACTTTCTTTTTTTCTTGTCTCTCTTTTCCTTTCATTTATCCAATAGACTTGAAAGTTGTTAAATATTATTGGTTTTGTTTGGGCAACTCTCATGTCTCTTTTTGTTGCAAACATGACTATTGCTGTTCTTTTTTGGTTTCTATTTCTATTTGGTAGAATGTAAACTGATTTAACCTCTTTGTTTTTTAAACTTTATAGTAGTAGAACTTTTGAGACATTTTCTAGTAATTCTGTTAGTTTTGCTATATATTTTCTTTGTCCTTTCCTTGCTTCATAGTCTTTTATTCCTTTGGTTACTTATATCAATTTATTATTTTTTACTGATATAGCTCATGGAATATCTTCATATATTTTCTCTATCTTGACTACTACTAAGGCTTTATACTTGGATTTCTTAATTCTTACTATATAAACTTTTCTAAATCTTCTACAAATATATTCTAATTCTTTTTTATTTATATCTGCAGATAATTCTCAAATCATTAGATAACTTGTATTTTCTAATTCTTCATTTGTTTTATGTTGGTTTTCATTTGTCTTAATTTTATTTTCTTTCCATTTATGTTCTTCTTCTTTAGTTCTTAATTTGTTCTTTTGACATCCCTCTTTATGTTGCATCTGTCTCTTTATACTATTTATTTTTTTTTCTGGTATCATTTTATACCAGTCACTCTCCTTTTTGCTGATTCTTTGTATTGCTTTATTTCTGCCATACTCTTAGTCAAAGTCAACTTTTACCCATAGGTTTTTCCTTTTAAAAACTTCTTTGACATCTTTGATATATATGTTATTTCTTAAAGACCATCTGATAAATTTTATATATTCTTCTTTTGTTTTCTTTAGTATATTGTGTACTGGTATATTTGCAAGTAGGCTGTTGTTTTGGTTACAATTTCTTTTGTTTGGGGCCTATATGCTCTCTTCAAAAGGTTCTCCTACTATGTCAATTTCCTTTTTAACTTTTAGTCTGATGTCTTCTTGTTTTTGTTTCTCTTTTTGTTTTTCTGTATTTCTTTTTTGGCTAAATGAATTCTCTTTTCTTTGATTATTGTTTATCTGATTTACCTTTATGCTTACTTCTCTTTATACAATTTCTGCATTGTTCTGCACTTTTTTTTTAACTGTCTCTTCAATTTCTGTTTTTCTTTCTTGTAACATTTTGTATACTTCTTCTTGTTTTTGGTTCGAGTTCGTCAGCTGTTATTAAATCTTTTTTCATTTGTCTTGCATGTGTCTTGTTGTAGATTCTTGTATTATACTATTTTTGTTTTATTTAATGACATTAATTCTCTTTTCTGGCTACTCATCTTCTGCTTTCTTAATTATTTCTCTAGTTATATATAACAAAGCAATCTCTAATGTATCTTATTCTGTTAACATGATCATGATTTCATTTTCTCTGTCTGGTATCACAGATATTCTACTAGTTTGATTAAAAAACACCCTGTTGTGTATGCTATTTACTGCCCAATATGCCTTTTTGATATATGTTGTTATTAGACTTTTTTTTCAATTTTGTGTACTATTCATATTTAGTCTAATTATTATTGGCTCTTATTTGTTGCATGTTGTTCTAGCACTTTCTATACTTTGTGTCTAACACTATTCAAATTGAGCTTATTTGCACATCTTTCAATACATGTGTTTGTTTTGTTTGTCTATTCATATATTGCTATATCTACAGATCTGTGTTTTATATTACAGAGAATTTCCCAAAATTTTTCTTTTCAAAGTGTTAACTAAAGTATTTTCCTCTCTATCTTCTTTATCAGGTCTTCTAATTTTTTACTTTTTTCCTTGCTATACTTTCTTTACAAGCTCTATCTTTTTTGTTAGATCTGTAAAGTTAGTTTCAACAATCATTTTCTGGTAAACTTCTAAAATGCTTTTTTATAATTTTGTGTACAAGTGATTAGTAAGAAGAGTTGAATATTTTTTTAAAAAAATAACTCTTCTTGCATATTTTTATATATCTCTTACACATTTATACATATTTGTTTAAAAGGTATATAAAAATATACAAAAAGGTTATAAAATATATAAGATTTATTTAATTATATTATTAATTACTTTAAAACTTATAATTGTCAAAAAATTGACTTTGGTATATAAAATATAGTCATTTGATATTTTTCTAAAAACTCTATATTTATATAATAAGTGACATTTTTTTTATACTATTTATTACTTTAGTTAACAAAGACTTTTATTAAATAAATATATTTGATGCCAGTATTGAGTAGTATGTTTGGTTAAATTTACTTTTAAAATTAAACCCTTTTTTTAGATTGTAATTTTTTAGATAAATGTAAATTTTGTAATTAAAATAATGTGTATAATTATTACTATAGTAAAAGCACAAAAACTACAAAAATTTCTTAAAATTTTTCACTTTATTGCTAATTACTATACTTAAATTTTTAAAAATTTCCTTTTATTACTAGTTACTATTACTATATACTTGAATTTAATTAGTTAGAATTGATACAATGTTATATATACTAGTAGAATTTGTAATAATGCTAAGATAGTAAAACAAATGCATATATATAAATACAAATTGTATTTATGAAAGTTAGTAAAACTGAATTTATTTGTTTAATTAATAATTTAGATTTATCATCATTAATATTTAAAAAAAAATAATTTAGATTTATTTTATACAAATTTGATTTATAAGAGTTCTAAGTTTTCTTACTACTTTCTGATTAGACACAATAAGTAGTCTCTGATTAACAAAACAATTATACTATATAAAAAAAAAACAAATAATTGTAGTCAAAATTTTAATCACAAAATATTTTTTTAAATTTTAAAACTTTTCTCAAAATACTTTTATAAAAACATTTAATTCAAACTTTTTGTCAAATTATTTTCATAAAAACATTAAATTCAAAATCATTTTTGTAAAAACATTAAGTTCAAAACTTTTGCCAAATTACTTTTATAAAATTAATTGTAAACTTTTTTTATATATTAAACATTTTAAAAACAACTAATAATGATTCAATTATAAACTTAAATTTTTTAAATATATACATTATTATTTTATTTAGAATGTAATTTATATAAATGTTTTTATTTAATAGAATTATTGATTTAATATATAAGAAAAGAAAGTTGAATATTTGGCAAATTTTTTTTTTTACTTTGTTATAAAAAAATACATATAGCAAGAAAATATTAACAATTAACAGATCTTAAATATATGCTTATAAAAAAAAAAGAAAAAAAAAGAAAAAAAAGTTAATACTTATTCTGTCTTATAATTTTTGTATTTGGTGCAACTCTTGATACATTATTTTCATTATTATTGGTTGTTTTCTATTCATGTAATTCTTGTACATTTCATTTAAATAACTTTCTAGTGAGCTATTTGTAAATTATAAATATCTTCTTCTTTTATATTTTTGTATTTTGTAGAATTGTATTAAGTTCCTTTTACAATTTTGTAAATTAGAAGTTTTTATTAGTTCTTTAATTAATGCAAAGATTGTAAAAAATTTGAGAATCAAAAAAATCTAATTCTACAGACAATAATAGCTGATCATCTCTTATATCTTCTTTATATATTTGGTTTTATGCTAATATAGCAAATATATATTTGCATGATAATTTATGATTAAAAATCATAATAATTACAAATATAAAGACAGTATTAAGCTTATTTTTATTGCTTATAAGATCTTTTTTTCTAACTAAATACTCTATATTATCATTAGTTAAGAAATATATTATTCAAAAATCAGACTAGATGTTATAAATATTATTGTTATCAATACATTGTTATAGAACGATTTATTATTATTTTATTATTAGTTATTATTATTATTATTATATTATTATTATTTAGTATTAG
>CAJVQA010002112.1:0-22965 GCA_910591915.1 Cetraspora pellucida
AAAAGCAAGCTTTTCTTTGTAAAAACTTCAATTGAATTTCAATAAAGTTAAAGGCATGGCCTCACTGCTAATATTTTAAAAAGTTATGTTTGTATTGCTGTATTCACTATCTATACTTATAAATACCATCACAAGTAAAAAATTTATTTTTAACTAAATAATAACCAGTAATTTCTGATACAAATTATAACTTATTGACTATATATTCATTAGGCTATATATACATTTAAACATATTAACTAAAAATATATTAAATTACATAAATTACCTAGTAAATATATAGTAAATTAGTTATAGTTTATACCAGAAATTACTGGTTATATTTAGTTAATATTTAATTTTTTTACCTGTGCATATTGTTGTGAAATAATGAGCATGATGTTATGTAATACCTTATAAAAAAGCACATAAGTGGAAGTAAGCACATAATAATTTGACAAATCAGGTTCGGAAAAATTACCTTAGTCTCAAAATAACGCCCATGTGCGTACTCCAAATGATGCACAAGTGGGGACAATACGGTTATAGTTTTATTACCTGTTTACTTTTTTTACAACTTTTTTTAAAATAGGCCCAATAAAAATTTCCCATCCATCTAAATGAATAAATTTGTGGGATTTTTTACAGCTGTTTTCAAAAAGGTGTGATAGCAGTTTGCAAAAAGGTGTAACCCCACGATTTTCATGATAAGATAGTGAAGAAATCTGTATAAATCTTAGAATCGAAAAATCGTCTAATTTCCTGAGATTTTTTATATTTTTCTTAATAACCGATCATATATACTGCGAAAAATTTCGTGACAGCCAAGCACATCATGCCTAGATCCGGTTCCGTTCATTTCAATTCACCGACAGTACGACTCACCGACAAAGTAATTCTGGTCATTACTGTTAGGGTCAAGTTATAATTAGAGTTAAGGTTAGCGGCGTAATTTATAAAACAACTTGGTCAGTGAATTGATTGTCGGTGAAATGAACCGGATCCTTTAGATCAGACTAAATCCACTTATAACTTTTCAAAAAGGTGTGAACAAATGCAGATCTACCATATTTCCCGGATTTCCAAAGCCGCGGTTTGCAAAAAGGTGTGCCCTTTGCAATCATCGTAAAATCGCGGGAAATTAAACGATTTTTCGATTCTAAGAGAATTATACAGATTTCAAAATACATTTTATTACTATATTTTTATTAGAACACTACTTTGTTAATTGGATTTTCGGAGACTGATTTTCTTTTATTGGCACACATGGGTTCATCTGATAACAAGAAATTATTTCTTTCATCAGTTCTAACAAAAGTATTTGAAATGCAGAACTGAAGCGAGTCCGTGATCTGATAAATTACATGTATTTACATACATCTCAATCAATTATATGACAGACTTTCATTTTTGTATGATAATAAAATTATAGACTGCTAGTTATATTCAAATAATTAAGAGGCAATATAACAATCTATTGTATGATATATTTAGCTTCTATTAGTTAAACTTGCTTGTTATTATTAGAGACTGCTACCCATATTCAAACAATTACTACGAGGAATATAACAATCTATTGTGTGATATATTTTAACACCGATAAGTTAGTTGTTATTATTACATTTGTTAAGTTATTGATGTCTAGATTTATGTTCTAAATTTTTTTCGAACGAATATTACCAAACAAATTGAATATATTTCTTTCATTCTTGTTCCTTTTTCATAATATCAAAAAATGTCTTTAACTCATCATCACTAATAGTGTATGAATACTCTTCATCAGGAAATGTTCTTGATTTTACTTCTTCACGATAAGTCATTAAAGCTTTAATTATTATCTGATCCAAGTTCGCATATTGCTTGCAAAATCTTTTTGATTAATAAAAAAAAAAAAAAAAGAGGTTTTTAAAGTTTGTTTTTTAAGAATAAATAAAATGAATAATAACTATTCTTATTACTTTGGCACAAATCTATCGTAAATCCCCAGCATATCCTGTTGTACTAACACTTGTCCACTAGTGCCAGATCCAGCACCAATCCCAATAGTAGGAATTTGTATTTGTTCTGTAATATATGCAGCAACTGGTCCAGGAATTGCTTCCATCACTATTGCAAAACATCCAGCTTGTTGTAATGCTTTTGCATCATCTAATAGTTTTATTGCCTATTTATTTCATTCATAATATCTATCATTAGTAAGCTAAAAATATTTAACATGAAGTGTGAAAATTGTGAAAGATCAAGACGAACTTTTTTCGCAGTTTTCCCTTGAACACGAAAACCACCTAACGAAGATTGACGTTGCGGAGTTAAACCTATATGACCCAAAACAGGAATTCCTATGCTTGTAATTTGTTGAATAGTTTTTGCCATTTCAGTTCCACCCTCTAATTTTATCGCCTTTTTATAGTTTAAGTTAGGACTGAATAATTAATTTGGGGAAATATAATAAAGAAATTTAAAACACCTCCATATTTCCTTCTTTTATAAATCTAATAGCATTTCTTAACGCATCTTTAGGACTAATTTCATAACTTCCAAATGGCATGTCACAGACAAGAAATGGGGTTTTTGCACCTCTTGATACCGCTCTACAATGATGAAGCATTTCCTAACGAATAAAAAAGATCACATTAAATAAAGTCAATAGAAGAATTGGTAATTAAACAAATGAAAAGCCAAAGAAATAACCTCTATAGTTGTTTGATTGATACTTTGACGTCCCAGAGCGACCATTCCTAAAGAATCACCAACCAAACAAATTTCAATTCCCGTTTTTTCAACAAATAATCCGCTTGGATAATCATGAGCCGTTAATACTGTTATGGGTTCATTATTTTTATAAAGATTTTGAATAGTTGTTATCGTGACTTTTTTTGATGCTATTTAATTTTAATTTTATAGGTCCATTTTTAGGTAAAAAAAAGAGATTGTAAAATTTTCAAAATTTAATTTTTATCAACTTTTAATATATTGATTGTGTGAACCATTATTAAAATATGAATTTTTAACTGCTTGAACGTTGCGAATTCGTAGGTACTGAGCTATAGAATCGCATCAATCTTAAGGATGTACGCATAAAGTTATTTACATATCGATCGGTAACTTTTCTTGTATACTTTAAAATGTTTGGCCCAAATACATTTGTCATAGTGAAATTTTTTTTTTTTTAGGCTGGTTGTCAATTTAATTAGTATATATAATTTAGCATATATTAATGATTAATAAGCATAATTCGTATACAAAAGAGATTTACTAGTAAAGGTAAAGATTAGCATGATGCCATCGAGTAGTTTTTACTAATGCTAATTGGCATTCAAAGATTATCTCCCATTGAAAGTAATAACTGTTACTAGAACACAATCGGTACCGCAGTAATTATCAGCCGATTTTGAGCAAGATTTGTAAAAAAAAAAATTATATTTTTAATTAGTATTCATTTAATAAGTAAAGTTATAGAAAAGTTATTTCTCTATAACAAACAGTCTTTAATAGAAGTGTTTACATTAGTTTCTGAGTAATCTAGATCTAGATGGGATCGATTAACCAAATTTTCTCCGAAATCAATGCGAACTTCTATTAAAGACTGTTATAGAGAAATAACTTTTCATAACTTTTTACTTATTGAATGAATACTAGTTAAAATTATCAGTTCTTTACAAATCTTCCTCCAAGTCAGCTGATAATTACTGCGGGACCGATCTCAAAAATCTACATATGTATATACGAATACATAAATGTATAATATTTATTACTGATGAAGTAATCAGCATTAAAATACCGTAACGCGCTAACCAAAATAATTGTCGCGGCTGGTGCTGATGCTGAAATTTGGGGTTGTGATTTGAAAATATAAGCACTGCTAAAATCCACATATGCTCTTTAATTATCAATTCTAACCCTAAACACTGGCAACCATAAAAAAAAAGCGGGAAAAAAAAAATACCCTAAAAATTCATATCAAAATATGTCCAATTTCAGCATCAGCAGATCAGCCAAGACAATAATTAAATGCGAAATTTCTGAACTTGTTATAAATGCGGAGTATGCACAAGAAAATTTTTTATAATTGAATATGAAGCCAAAATAAAAGTTAATCTCTAATTTTTGTGATATAAAAATTTCTAGACCGAGAGTTTGTACATTCTCACGTAGATCACAAGATGCCATCTTTGCCTTGCTCTTGCGCGCGTGTGTATATGCCTCAGTTCAACGCATGTCCTTTTGGACATGCTTAAACATTTCCTTATGCCACCAATCCTAATCCACTCATATGATCGTTTTTAGATTACAATCCCTTCCATTCTTTAATCTTGTAAGTTTTTTATTGCGAAGTTTAAGAAATAGTAATGGGGTCCATAGTTTCGGGCCGAATTATGCTGATCATGAATCAGAATCATTTTAATACTGACTGAATTAAACGGTTAAACGATTAGAAAAATTTAGACGGTTCCAATCCTTAATAACAATAATAAAACTGAAATAATAATTACGGTTTGTAAAAAAATTACTCACTCTTTTAAGGTTTAAATTACATTCAGTAGGAATGAGATGGATGAAAACGTGAAATGTCGATCGACTGATAATTTAAACGTTTGTCCAACCAAAATACAATCAAAAAGTAAATTTTATACATAGTTCTTAAATTCCATCGATATCGATATTATTATCATGGCTAGTAACGCAGGCAATTATTTATATTTATATTTACTTCTTAAGTAATTTATTTCAGTCTTAAGTAAATTTTTTTTTACAATACGATGAAGACGTTCAAGCAAAATTACGTGGCTTGGTAGACATGCTACTTGGATACCTAAAAGATATTAAAAACCCACCAGTTTTACAAAATTCTTTAAATTTCGATGGCACTATAATTAAGAACGAACTCGGTTTGTTTATTATGATTTCAGGTTTTTTTTTATCGTTACTGCAATTACATTGATTTATAAATAAATTCATCCAGGAAAATTGGGGTTGATTTTAGCTAACGATGCTACAAAGGTATCATGTTATATAATCAATGAACCATGAATTACAAGAAATAAAATTATCTCACGATCTAATTTTGATAAAGATGACCCTTACTTGTAAACCTCCATGCACTCCTTCAGCAGCAATACCTACAATCAATGCGATAAGTGAGACTTTATTTCTCATTTCTGGTCATGCTGCATCTGTTCCACTATCTGCAGGAAAAACATTTGCTAATGAAATAAAATCCACAACTGGAGATATTATTTATGCTTCGGCTGCTTTGGCAAATTCATTCCTGGATTCTCCTATAGATATGAATACAACAAATTATGGTCACCTTATATCAACTGGAATTCTATGGAATGCTTGTGATTTATTTCAACAATTACCTTCAAACAATTCCATTGCAGTATCACAAAAATGGAAGGGAATTTTGGCGTTGTTAGAAGATGCTATTTGTGAAATTGTTGATCTAATTTCTGAAAATAATCAAAATGCGAATGATGATATTGATGATGGATGGGATGAAATTCTTGGAACTTCGACAGCTGAAAGTTCAACTCTTTCCACAACTGAGAAAGAGATGGGAAACTTATGTTTAGATTTAATAAAACTTGTTCAATTACTCTTTAAGAAAATTCTTCACCGGTGTATTGATCCTTTAAACACATCAGATCAGTTAAATACTAAAAATATCGATAGCTTTCGACAAGATAGTATAAACGAAACATTGGATCAATTGGTGCATTTGGGTAATTCAATTATAGATTGTACTGATGAATTAGGCACCAACCTCTATTCACCACATAATGTAGAAATAATCGTATCTCATGCCAATGATCTTAAATCACATTCCCAAGAATTAATCGGACTGGCTATGCTTTTGACAACTGGAAGTCACAAAGAATGGTTTGTTCTTTGCGATGGTCAACTTGTAAAAAAGTTTCAAATCATTATAGATAAAAGTGGATAATGATTTATTTGGATGGTAATATTTGTATTTTATAGTGCTATAGTATTTATAAATTATAAGATTTTCATATAAGTTCATTCTTGGCATATTCAGCTATAATTTTTGGGTTATTGCTATTTGTAAAAGATGTAATTACATACGATTTTTAATTTAACTGATGCGTATAAAAAAAATTAAAGATTATATAACTAAAGATTTCATTGGTCTCTACAACTAGATTTTCTTGCATGTATTAGTAATTTTAAACAGGTGCAATTTTAGAATTTTAGACAAAATATTGTTACCAAGTATATTAACAAGTATATATATTGTACAAACCAACTAATCTTATAATTAATTGTATAATTTAATTAAATAATTCTGTATAAGGTCCTAGCCAGAATTATAAAAAATCTATTCATATATATAAATAGTTTTATTGTGTACACTTCTTGTGTGAGTACTTAGCGTTAGCATCAATTCTAATACAGATACAGTGCACCTATCGGAGGTGACCGAAATGATCCAAGATTGAGTCATGTTATTAATGATAATCGTGGTTCCTCAATTTGATTGGTCAATACTGATGCCAATGTTTAAGAAGCGCAGAAGACATATATTTAATTAAAGTCGAGTTTTGAACGTCGACTTAAAACACAACCTTTTCAAATGCGAGAGTATTACAAAGTAACTAATGTAGTGGCAAAAAAAGCACACCACGAGGGTCGTCCATTCGGGACTTGCCCCGAATGTAATCAACCTAGGACTGGTTACAAATGGTGTAAAGCATGCTATTCTGTACATTTTAATAATGAATTTTCGACGTGGACTAGCGAGAATGAAGAAATAGATAAATTCATTCAAGAATGCCAATTAAATTCGTTTGGCCGTAGTCATTGTCTTGAATGGGTTAATCCAAACAAATTTAAAAATATCCAATTTTTAGCTAGAGGCGGTTTTGGTACCATCCATAAGGCTGAATGGATCGATGGACCGATAGCAGAATGGGATCCGAAGATGAAAAAATGGAAAAAGGAACTTGAAAAAAAAACCAAATATATAGTGGCTCTAAAATCCTTAGACAATTCGCAAAATATCACAGCAGATTTTCTCAATGAAGTAATAAATTTTTTAAGTTTTTCTGTTTCAAATTTCTTTGGTTATGAGGCTAATAAATTTTTTTTTTTCATAGGTAAAAACATCTTTAAGATGCGCTTTAAGTAATCTGATAATTCGTTGCCTAGGAATTACAAGGCATTTGGAGACTGGCGATTATATGATGATTATGGATTACGGGTATGGTGGCAATATGCGTAAATATGTTGGAGAAAACTTTAAATTATTCAACTGGTGGAAAATATTGTCATTGGTTAAAGATATAGTTGAAGGATTAAAGATTATCCACGAAGCAAATTGTGTACATAGAGATTTTCACAGTGGTAATATAGTTTACAATGGATCATGGCCATGCATTACTGATCTTGGATTTTGTCAACCTGCCAACAAAAGTTTGTCAACAGACAAAAGAGAAATATTTGGCGTTTTACCGTATATTGCACCAGAAGTCCTCCGTGGAGAGCCATATAAGCCCGAAAGTGATATTTATAGTCTTGGAATCGTAATGTGGGAAATATCTTGTGCCGAATTACCGTTCAAGGATCGAGCACATGACATTGAGCTTACCATTGATATATGTAATGGAGTTCGTCCAGAATTTAAAGAGCATATGCCTCAATGTTTTAGAGAATTGATTAGTCGGTGTTGGGATACTGAACCATCTAATCGGCCAACTGCTTATGAAGTCCTAGCAATCATAGATGGATGGTGGAATGCACTTAATTACAGTGGAAGTTTGCCTGATATTGTTGAACAATTCTTATTAGCGGATGATATTAAACAAAAAATGGAAGTCAATTTCCAAAATGATTTTGAGAAAAATATGACATATCATCCGCAAGCTATTTACACTAGTAGATTACTACGGCTTGAAAAGCTTGGTAAAGAAAACGAAGTTAAGCCTATAAATAATGAACTTCGATCTCGTGAGATTCCTACATTGAGATCATTTTCTTCCGACTCTCGTATGTCTTATATTAGATTTACTATATTTGCTTTGTTTTTTTTTTTGTATTATATTCTGCTTATATTAACTATAATAAACTTTTCTATACCAACTTTATAAAGTTGACTCGCGCCAATTCAATCTTGAACTTCCATCAGACATGTGTTAAAGCTTTCTTGGTTTCTAATTTGTTAGTTTTCTTATTTTTTACTGTTCTTTAAATCTTTATAGTCTAATTTTAAATATAGATCAAAGTTGATAAGGATGTTATGGTTGGTTAAATCCTGATATGGTGCGAAATATTATGAATATTTTATAGTCCTTCGAATTATAATTTCGAGGTACGGGGACTTGATGTTTGTTTGTCATATTGATCGGTTTTTATCGTCAATAATCTTAGATAATAATTTTATTTATTTGTGTTTGCGTTTAATTGTTAAATAATTCTAAAAACACATCAGTGGTGGTTAATACAACAAATATTTTTATAATTGGGTTTGGAAATTAGAGGTTAGGATTAGGGTTAATGAAATGTTTCTTGGAACTTGAGTGTTTTATTTAACACAGGTTAGCTAGTTTGAAATAAAGTGCTGTGGTGCCAAACATCACTGGTGTGATTAGTAAGCTTACAATTGTTTATAATTATTTATATTATTATATTATATTATTATACACTTAGTAATATTTTAATTTAATTATAAACTCATTTATTAATGGTTCTACATCTTTTATATTTTAATTTATTAATTTTAGTCGTCCAAATGATCCACCCAATTTTGGGGGTTTTTTTTTTTTGAAGTATATTATTTGAAAATTATTAAATCAATTTACAAAAAATTATATATTAAAAGGGCATAAAATTATATAAGAATGTATAGATTTAGATCAAATATATAATACAATAAAATTATAGATAAACCTTTTACGAACAAATTAAAATATTATATTTTGTCATATTAAAACATATCTATAGTAATATAATAATAAAGACAAATAACCTTAACTTATCCAATATATATAAAAAATAAAATTATAATAACCATTTTTACCCTTATAGCTTTCTTGTCATAATATTATATAAAATTCTAATATAAAATTCACTTATCAAATAGCTAAAAGCTACCGTTATTCAAATACCTAATACTCCAACAAACCAAAAACATCTTTGCTAAATATATTAGCAATATCGCACTAGCAAAAATATAATCAAATATATACGTATAGTGCTTTTCATCAAAGTTTAGTTATTTATTATTTGAGGTTCAACTCTCATTTAACAATAAATAAACCATTTTAAAAAAAGATGTTCAGTTGTTTGCTCAGGTGCATTGCATTAATCAATAGATTAGACGCTGATCGATATCTGCCTATGAAATTTAACTATCATCAAGCTTCATCAAACTTTATTATCTAGCCTAATATAGTAACAAATTTCCATATATAACACCAATTCCAATGAATTATATCAATCAACAGAAGATTGTTCGAAATCGAATTCATCATCGCTAATTATTTCATCACTTGAAGAAGCATTTGATTCGAATGGAGAAGAAACTAGAGGCTTGTAAGGAGTTAAATTCTTCTTTGATGATGGTGACTTAACTGATGCCCATCTTGCGACTGAATTTGGTGTTAACGTTCCTTGGCATTGTTTTTGATATTTAACATATGTTGGTGTAGATATTGCATTTTTTTCCATCTTAATCTCTTCAGGGATCAATTTTTCATTAATTTCAATAAAATTCGTTTCATTCATTTCGTCGTTCACCTCTATTAATTGAAATACCACGACAAAGAAGACTACAGAAGAATCGCGTGTCTTGCATACATATCGAAACGGCTTTAATTGCAGTAACAGATTGTTCGAAACAAACATTTGATTACTAACATGCCAGTGAGATCCTTAATAATGAAATAAATAGTTACTTACTTGACCATCCCAATACTGTAACACACCTACTTTAAGTCCAGGTAACTGTATACAAATCTTTGGTTAATAAGTAACTGAAAAATATTTACAAAACTTATTATACAAACCTTTACTGTGATATTATTGAAGTCTATATACGAATTAAAAAAATCAAAATCCCAAACTTGATCCTCAGTAATTTTAAAATTCATACGATTTTCCTTTGAAGAAAAATATTGTTTACGTGAAGTTACATCAGTGGCAACCAATGATCCAATAATAGGATCATAAATAGTATCATCCTTAAGATGTTCACCGTTTGGAGAAGGCCATGGAGGTAAATCATTACAGTCATTTGAATCTTGAACAACACGAGCAGAATTAGTAGTAAAAAGTAACGGACTATAAGCCCAAGGTTTATCAGAATAAATATCAGCTTCTAAAGCAGGATCAATCCATTCCAATATTTTCAACCCTAACCAACTAATGGCAGGTAAATTAATCTTGCAATCGAAATCGTTCTAAAATTCAAAGCACGTGACATTAGATACATTATAAGCAAACCAATAAATGATTTTTTAAAATAAAAAAAATACCCCAAAGAGAATATCATCAGCCGTCCATTTATTTCCTTTAAACCTTCCTTGAATTTGTATAGAATATTGATAGTTGTTTCCGTTAAAGTAAGGACTCGATGATAGAATTTTTTTTTCAGGTGGAGGTACACCTTTAAAATCTCTAACACGAACACAAATTCTTCCTATGAAGTATTCCGTATCAATAAAAAAAGGATTTGCATCATCATTAGGAAGGAAGATAAAGTGTGTCGACGGATCGTACGAAGATCCAACAGTTACTTGTAATTTTAGCATTTTTTTGAAAAGTGAAAATTAAAGAGTTACAAATATGAAATGATGATCAAAACAACATCAGGGGGTTTTGTTTTAATTGGTTGTTGATCCAAATCATCAGATTAAATTTGATTGGCTGGTAGATCATACATTATAATATTTGTCATATGCAACCTGTATGGCAGCAAATATTTTTTCACAAGTACGTTCTTCGAGTTCTGAAGTATCGTTTAAAACTTTGGGATCTCTTTGGATCAAATAGGAAAAGGTAGTTCGCTTATATGTAAAAACGGAGAAAATATAAAAATTTTTTTGCTTGCGTGTTATTTATACTCTAAGGTATGTTGGTTTTTATAGTGCGTTTGGTTAACCGTAAATCGCCTTCAAAATGGTACGAGCACGTGACCGTATTTTGCGGCGTTTCAAAAAATCTTCAAGCTCGTTAAGTTAGGGTGGCGTTTGTATTGATGCAAGATAGATAGTAAAATCGCACAAATAAAACTTTTTGTTAAGGCACCAAAGGTGGTTTCCTATGCTGATTTTTGAGTTACGAACGTTTGTTTTTGAATTAATACGATTGGTTTACGCCACAAAAATAAAGTTACATTACTGATCACGTTATATTGTATTACACCAAATTGTGCATTCTGATTGGCCAATCTTGGTAAATCGATTTTTTTGACCATATCATGTGAATAATTTGATCATGTGATAAATCATTTATTGTATACCTAGTGGTGTTAAGAAGATATCCGATATACATGATTAACATTCCCGATTGTGAAGGCAAAATCAAATCACTCGTGACAATTTGACGGATTAAAGATTCGCGATATACGCGATTTTTGACGTGCTACTCGGAACATTGCCTAAAATAATGAGAATCATAGACTTTCAAAAATTTCCAATTGGAGCAAGCCGTATATAAAAAAGGCGACATTTGTAACAAAATCGTTTGTAATAAAATCATTTGTAACAAAATCATTTGTAACCAATAACAAGTACGTATTTATATATTTATTATTATTATTGAAATTTAGTTACAAGAAATACAAAGAAAAAAGGATGCATTTTACATATAAAGACGTAATGATGCATAATTCGGAAGACTTTTTAACACGAAAAAAGTAATAAAATATATGTATTTTGACGTTTTATATAAATAAGAACTATGATGCATTTATCCGTGACGGATTCGCAGTTCTAAAATTTAATACAAGTTTATAATTTAATACAAGTTTA
Source organism: Cetraspora pellucida (assembly GCA_910591915.1). Lineage (NCBI taxonomy): Eukaryota > Fungi > Glomeromycota > Glomeromycetes > Diversisporales > Gigasporaceae > Cetraspora > Cetraspora pellucida. The sequence continues at coordinate 11,970 of CAJVQA010002112.1, forward strand.
TAAAATTTATCCGGAGTTTAAAGCATCAAATATGCTACGCACGTATTATATACAATATTATTAATGATATTTAAGTGATAATCCTTTCCTATTTAGAATGATCAATGAAAACTTCTTTTATTACCACATGGTTATATATAATATAAAAAGCTATTTACGGTTAATAAGAAGAGACTTTTTATAGTGAATCTCGCAACGCACAGCCATCCCCGCGTAAGCAGATTTTAAGAAGCCCAGGGTTTTTTGGTTTAACTTAATTCTATCAAGTTGGTGTTAGTAGCATGATAATAAATAACATAAGCTCTCCACAAATTTCCCAATTAAAAAGTCTTGTATGAACGTCATTCTCTAAAGGATCTTGCGGATCTGCGTAAAATTGTCGTTTTCATGTGGCAAACGGACTCATACTACCAATTATAATCATTTTGTCTAACTGGTTGTTTGTTTATGAAACACCAATGTACCAGGATGATCAAAGGGAACGCACGAGTAAAATGAAAAAACGAGTACAGGAGATTAAACAGTGATATAGACAGATATGAAGATTGTGTTCAGTACTGTCAACAAAAGTTTTAGAGCAATATTCGATGACTAAATAATTCACATCATACTTATAACACTTTAGTAATAATTTTTATCTCTCCTGAACACAAACATTTGATTTCCACTTTCTCAGGAATCGTTTGAGAGAGCGGCTAAAATCGTGGCGATGAATTTAGGTTCATTAATAAATATAGGGAGTGTTATCTCATAAATCTTTTTTAAAAAATGTAATGTAACTCTACTTATAAGGTTGGTCCAAAAAAAATCAACAAATCATACGGAAAATGTAAAATATTGAAAGATTCGAAAGATAATGAAAAGATTAAGGGAAAGCACTTTCAGATCATTAATCAACCCATCCGGCACGCACGAATAAATAATATGATAAAAGGGTATAAACATATTTGATAATATTATACCTGATATGCACGAGGAAAGCATATAATGAATGGCACGAGAAATTTCACAAATTTAATAATTTGATTGTGGTTGATAAATATGGTTAATGTCAAGCACCAAAAGCATTAGGGGCATTAGATCAATTAGATAACAATAAAATGAATTGGTCAACTGCTGCAACAACCTGTAATAATCCACGATTATCGAAAAAAACGTTTCCAAAGATCCGAGTATCAGCCGATTCAAAGTTAATAAATATTGTTATTGATTTTTATTGTTCATCCCGCGTGGCATATCTTCACATGGGCATTCTTAAGATTTACCTATCGAATTTATTGAATTCATTCAACATGGTTACAGGTAAATGAACGACTTTGGAAGACTTGGTTCTATCTGCTATTCATGTACATACGTACGTACGTATGTACAACGAATACCAGAAAATACTAAATCCTTAATGAATCATGTACTACGATTAGATTATTTTCATATTAAACATAAATGAACAGATTTCCCACCTTTTGCTTTCTTTGAGATTCAAGCATATGAACCGATCTTCCTTTTTAATCCTGGACAACTTTTTGTGGAATATAAGGCGTTCTCGACAATGAAATAGATTTAGCGATTAATATTTTGGGCGATTGATTGATTCAAAATTCTAACATTCACACATGACTTTACGAATTCTCATAGTGAGTAAAAGAAAATTATTAGTTATCATGCTTAATTCCTTCTCTTTACATGCTCTATCCCATGAGATCTGCATAATGATAGAATGGATCAAGAAATAATAAAAAACGCCTGATATGCCTGGCATTATAAAATGGTTCACTTCTTATTAAGAAATGTTTCTTTGTTCCATTTTGAAAATACATTGTTACTATTGTTACTAATACTTTCCATTCTTATTATTCTATCGTCATGCATATTATTTTTGCTTTTGCTTTTTTTTGTTGCTAGTTTCGTTAAGGTGGACAGGTGGACAGCATGGTTGGCGCCATTGTAACCGCCTTTAGTTGCTTTACAGTTTTAGCTATGGAAATTAGTATAGATATGAAATACAGTAACAGTTGCGGAAGATCTCTTTGATATGATTTATTACGGTACATGGTATACACGGATACGTGGATACATGGGATATATAGGAAGACATAAGAAAAAAAAAAGATAACGAAAGATAATGAATTATATTAATCAAGAGAACACGATAATCAAGTGGTTTCAGGTGCTTCATGCTTTTCTTCGCACAGATCATATGACATAGTTTCTAGTTACGTATTCTTGTGGAAAGAATTTCGAGCTAATAGAGGAATTCCTTAGTTGATCATAAGAATTCGTCGAATTGATAAATGTATAAAATGTATGCGCGATTATCTTTTACTTTATCGGTTAAATGCTGAAAGTTAGCGTATGTGGTAAATAATCATCACCTGTAAAATTTAATGTGCCACATTTTATCACCTCAAAAATAGTGTCACCTTACTTTTTTGTTGCATTTAATTAATAATTTAAATTTTTTAACGTTATCATTAACTTTAGAAAGAAAAAATAAAAATTATCGCCATCAAATTTAATTAAGTAATCTGATACTCTGTTGAAATTGAAGGTTTAATCGAAATTGTAATTGAAAAAAGACACTAATGGTTATATTAGTATAACAATTTAGTAATAACCCAAATAACTTTAATCTCTTCTCAACTAACAATAAAAACAAAAGAAAGCAACTAAAGAAACAAAAATAACAATGTGCATATTATTGCGCCAAGTTTTGAAGTTTCGAAATGATATACGTGCAGTGAGCAAAGAAAAGAAGGAAAAATGGTGAATTTCTTCCAAAGCAAGTAACTGCGGGCGTGAATAAGATACATGAAGGTAATTTTATTTATCGTTATTACCCTTCAAAAAAATACAATGCAAAGAATGCAGAACCATGCATTGTGCAGGGTTCTTGTAACGCAGACTTGATCCGCAGACTCGATCCACAGATGTGTCCGTGGGGGCAATTTTTATTAAGGGAGTCTGTTAATCATTATTGTATTATAACCTATAACCTTTATCTCAAATTTTTTTTTTTTTTTTTTTTTTTTTGTGCCAACTTTTTTCTTTGTTTTCTCAAAAACTGCATAGAATAGATATTGTAGTCGTCAACAATGTAATATGTAAGGGAATGCGGTGTAATCATCATCATCACCCAGTTTAGTGTCGGACATAATAAGTAGGATATTTTTATGACTACAAATAAATAAAGATGTAAGATGATATAGAACTCTTTTTTTTTTTTTTTCTTTACCATTATTTAAGCGATGTTTGTTATTCTCCACATCAATAAACTTGTTTTTACAATCATCTTTGTTAGACGATCATCTCGTAAATTGTTTCAGGAAGTATTTCAACAACAATTAGCGAACAATTAGCACAAGAACCATTATTTATCGTCAAAAGTACGTCAAGAAGCATACAGTCGGCAAATATGGTTAAATGATAAATGCAAACGCATTATAAGCTCTATTCGGAAATATATTGTTTAACAATCGATTGAGAGACAATGTTTTTTTTTTAACGATTGAACGAAGATTTAATAAACATACGTACGTAAACACTTAACTGTTAAGTATGCAACAGGTATGTACTATGTACAAAGAGGTAAAAAAAAAAAAAAAAAAAAGATTTTAACAAATAAAAACTCCTTGTTTAATTCACCTTTTAAAGTGAAAACTGGGCAACATATAACCAAATAAGGATCCTGGCATAAATTATCCAAGTTGCCAAAAAATATTCCAGTCAGAAATCAAGTTTTAAGTTCGGGGAAACTTTAAGATATCAAAATAATTACGTACAAGGGAGGGTTTCGCGCCAACCGCCAAGATAAATAACCGGAAATTTAGAATAATGGATTTTTCAAGATTTATTGTGGATCACATATAAAGAACTTTGTGAGATCGAATCGTTACAATTCCTACGTAATAAAAATAAAACAGAGTACGTAACACGAAAAAAACCCAAAGTTAGATGTATTGACTGTTTATAAAACCAGATTGACTATTTCTTATTGAGATATTCTTCGTATTTAATAATACTTTCGCAATAGAATTGTGATGCGGACAACATTTAGAAAGAAAATTAGTAAAGATCAACATAAACCGACAGTGTTTATTGTTTGTACATACGAATTGAAGGTGGGGTTGATATTTTGTGGGGAAGATTTGTCGTACAAAACAAGTTGGTACGTCCAAATACAATAATGATTATGACTATCAGAGCTAATATCACACCACATGAAAATGTAACTAAAGGCTTTTTGCGTTTATACACTAAGTTAACTAGGTTAAATGTAACTAATAGACCATCTCAATCCCTTCAGGCGAAGAACTTTAATGGGTTGGCAGCCTTTTTTTAAACCTGTTTACCCCACAATTGGTCATGTGATGAAAAACATAAAATAAGCGTAAACAAACGTGGGAAGTACATCAACATCCAAGTTATCAATAATATTTAAATTGAAGGGTGGATGTGACTCACGTAATCGGATGCAAAAGGTAAAGTGGAGACGACACAGGTGATTGGGGACACTGGATTATTTCAAGATCTACGAAATCATGAAATATCCGGCTTAGAAAGTTATAAAGTAACGCCATTTGTACTTTATTTTCTAAATATTTCTTTTTCAGATCTTAACAAGATTTTGCAGATTTTTCTTTAAGGGAAATTGACTGTATAAACTTCGTTCTGTCAACAATAAATATTAAAAATTAGATTATCTAAAAACTTAATAAACTTGCAATAACTTGAAAGATTTGTTATTTAAAGTAATTATAGGTAAGTTATAGTTAACAATTTAATACATTTTTCATATGTTAAAGTAGTTAATATAGAAGTGGCTTAGTAGTACAAGTCCCATCAAATTTTACGACGATTATATTCATTTGCAATTCATTTACGCTTAGCGTTAATATCTACTATTCCTTTATTGCATATCAAAAAATATTCTACATATGATCTTTCATCAAGTTAATATACTTTGTGTGAATTATTTTTTTGGAAAATTGGCGCAAACGTATCATTTATATATCGTAAATTGGCGTTGCATTCATCACACCCTTTCCGTGTGATTATATCGGGAATATGTACCTTATTTCTTGGATATCATTCTATTTTTGTATTTTTGATTATTTTGGTATTTGACCATTCATAATAAATAATAATCTTCTAAAACGAAAGGTTAATTATTTTTTCTTTCATGGAAGAGTGTTGTACTGCATTTGAACCTTTAATTCAATCCCATAATCCCATACACTCATAGCATTAGTTTTTTTGTCATTTCCTAGGTACTATGCATAACTAATAACTATTACATACGTACCTACTATTTATTTTATTTATCGGTAAAATGCATTGCAGATTTAGGATTTGCCCGGAAAGAAATTCCTACTTCTAAAAAATAATTTAATTATTAGCACATGGAATAAAATGATATCCTACCCACATGTGCCTTTTGTGATCAACACATCGTTTTTGACCTTTAAAATTCCTTATTTGCACGAGTCCCATAAGGTCATCGAGTTTTAAAATGCTATAGAAGATCCAACTTGACTGTTGGGCTGTGGTGGTACCGTTGTTTGATCATCTATTTCTTTTGTGGAATTCTTGTGTTATTGTTGTTAGGTTGGATGCACACTTATCCGATTACATTCCCATTTTCATACGAAAACCACATGAGAATGAAACAACTTGCACATAATGATATCATATTTTTTATACATAAACATATACACAACATACCGAAATTATCAATATCGGAAATAATCAAAGTCGAAAAAATATTTATCTCACCTCTCTCTCGTCACTGGGCTTATATAGTCGTTGCCACACTCGAACCTTATTCTTTTTCAGTCTTGTAAATCCCCAACATAAAAAAAAATCTTTTACTTTATCCTAATATATATATACATACACATAAATATATTTATATTTATAAAGCAATATTTTGTTTTTTTTTTTATCACAATTCGAATATATTAGGCCACTTTATATTTTGTACAGTATAACAAGGGGAGTAAGCAGGTATGTAAACCGCTTTTACACACTGCAACAATCGTACAATTCAAATCTTGAACATTAAAACTCCTTCTACCCTTGACGAAAACTTTTTCTGAATTAATTGATGAAGAAGTTTCGACTACTCGGTAGCTGGTAGTGGAGAATAAAAAAAAAAAATTTTTTTACAATACTCATTGAAATACCTGAACATATTGTATTCCCTCTTGTATATATATATCCTGCTCCTTCTTTTCGATATTATATTTCCTCTGTTAAATAACAAAGCATATACTACGACTCTATAATTATTTTATTATTATTAATTTTTTTTTTTTATACTCACAAAGAACGTTATTGTTGTTGGTCTGTTCTAGTCTGAATGCAACCTCGTGTGTTCCATAAATAATATTCCTCAACGTTCCACCGCGAACATATGCTTCCTTTTAGTTTAAATAAAAGTAAAATAAAATCCTAAAAAATAACGTTAGACACTACTAAAGGGCTTCGAGCGAACTTTTGAGGAACCTCTAACACTAATAAAAGATGATCATGATTCCTCCACAAACGCCACGAATGAAGACAAAACTGTCTCTAGATACAAACTTTTCTAACATGGCAACACCTTCTTCACCTTCATCGCCACAATTTAGTCCTTGTGCCTCGCCAACGCTTTCAGGCTCTTGGCATATGAAATCTCATGCTGAGCTTACCGCTTCATTAAAAGAAGCTTATAATATGGTAAGAGAGAAAGAAAGAGGTAAATATATTTTTTAAAAATATGTACATATACATATTATATACATATATTATCCGTGATAATTACGCGTGACGTTAATTTCTGATGATGTAATCGATATTCAAACGACGGGTCAAGACTCATTGTTACCATTTTTTTTCTACACTTATTTGTACAGATCTTACTCTTGCCGCCGAAATCGGTAAAAGCTTGCTTGAGAATAATATAGCTCTTAAAGCAAAATATGAGGAAATTGTAATGGAATACCAACAGTTACAACGTAAAGAGCGAAGTAAAGCTACCTTTGCGTTACATGCTGAAAAACCAAATGTGGTTCCGATAGCACCTCCTAGTAATTCTGTTATTGATGAGAGTGATCCTGAAGATAGTGATTTGGAATTTCGCCCGCTTACTAGTTCCTTCGAATCATCGCCTCAATTATATGATAGACCCGATAAACTAAGAAATCGTAAGAGGAGCGATCAACCTGTTAGTTATAAAGACCTTGAAAACATAAAAGAATTAGAACGCACAAATCAACTACTCCAATCCCAACTTGATGATCTTATGAAGGAACATAACGATAGTGATAGAACTAATAAAACCAAAATACGAAAATTAGAGGCCGATCTTCAGCATTACCAAGAAATTTATACATCTGCCACCCATCAACTTGAAGTCCTTGAACAAGAAAACGAACGTTTACAAAAAAAACAAAAATCAGAGTTTTGGACTATTAAATATAATAAAAAAACTTCAAATGATGATGATATTATCGAAACTTTACTGGCCAAAGTCTCGGAATTAGAATCTCAAAATAACGCCATTGAGCGTACCAAGACTGAAATTGAGAAACGACTTCAAAGAGCTGTACGAGATTTGGAAGCTCTTCAAGAACAATATAATGATATATCAGAACAATCAAAAGATTATGAGTTATTGAAGGTTGCCCATCGAGAACAAGAACTTCTTATCAATGAGCTCAATGAATCTCTGGAAGAACAACGTGCTATGATCATTGGTATGAGATCAAATATGTACTCGAGAACTCCTTCTAGGTCAAACTCTTTTTCTTATTCGGATAATGGAATGATGACAAATGCTATAAGACGAATAAGTAATCCCGATGGTGTAAATTCATTTGGTTCTGCTACAAGCCCCAATTCACAGCAACAAAATTTTAGCGGCAAGCTTCGAACTACTTTACTTTCTGAATTGGAAAATGTGTGGTTCAGAGAAGCTTCTCTATTTCAAAGAGATAGGAAGAAATCCATTAGCGAAACATCGCCTGCTTTCTCTCCTATTTCTTCAGAAAAAGATTTGGCTAATTTCTTTTTGAATGGTTCACAACCTGATGATGATATATCTCAATTAGATTATTTATCTGATGATGATTTTAGTTTCTTGGATGAATTTGAAGAAGATGATGAGATGGCAATGCGTAAACGAGAATGGTTTTGGAAACGGTGGGCAAGATACGTATACCGATTACTTCGACTTATCTGGCGTTGGTGTCGGTTTATCATTATTCTATTTTGCGCTGTCATAATGGCCTTATATCGTGGACCCGATGATATCCTACCAAGTGAGATGTGATCGGATTACGGTTAGGGTTCTCAAACCGGTTTAAAATTTTATTCGTGACCTGTTGGTCAAACATTCCTTTCAACTAAATATCCGAAACTAAGACCGGATACCGATTAAAACGGGTCACCCGGGTGACCTGGATACCTTTTTTTTTTCTTTTGGCTAATTTATTCGAAAATTACAGTTTTACGAACTTGAATAGTTGTTTTATTATAAAGAAATAAATTACAATTATTATTTTTAATTATTTAAGACTTTAAACATATTTTTAAATAAATGTACAAGGTAATTTACACGCGTATATATTCTTTTTTTTTTTTAAATATATTATATCACATTACATTTCATTCCCGTAAAAACTGTAACAGTCGGATAAAGTGGTTGTTATCGAACACTAAGTTCGATCATGCATGATGATTAACGGAGGAAGTGAAATTATCCTATTGTAAAATAATTAATCAATAAACTGGAATCCACTCATACTCAATGTTTCCATGAATAAAGTTTTAGAATGAATTAATGTTGATAATTTTTAAGATGCTCGTTTGTGAATTAGCCTTAGTTAAATAAGTGATAAAGCGATTCCATAATGGACGAATTACTAATAATTGACGTCATGTTCATACTATGATAGAGTGAAGCCGATTAACCAAGATTAAAGAAATAAAATACAATTAGAAGCATTCATAACCTTTAACAAGAAGCCAAGTAAAATCACTTTTGATACATTAAACTAAAAAATAATTTCTTTATATATAAAAATTATTAATTTTTATTAATTTATCTATAATTTTTTTATATTATATGAAGTAGATTTTTTTTTTTTAATATTAATGGTGAGGCCATAAAGTAGATTTTAAGCTATCTTTTAATATATAATTTATTATAATTTTATAAATATTTTATTGAGTAAAAAAATTTTAAATACATTCTATTTTTTTAAAAAAAAAATCAAAAAATTTGATAAATTTTAGATTTTAAGCATTTTTGCAATCAATATATAATTTTATAAGTTTCTATTAACTTTAGCATATTGCTATACTTATAATTAATATATAATCTCACTAATATTTAAAAAAAAAAAATCAATATATAATTAGTAGTTTGTAAGAAATAAATTTTCAAAGTTTTATAAAAAATTACTATGTAATACAAAAATTGTACAAAAATTACTATGTAATATTGTACAAATTTTGTATTACATAGTAATTTTTTATAAAACTTTAAAAATTTATTTCTTACAAACTACTAATTATATATTAATTATTTTTTTTTAAATATTAGTAAGATTATATATTAATTATAAGTATAGCAATATGTTAAAATTAATAAAAACTTATAAAATTATATATTGATTGCAAAAATGCTTAAATCTAAAATTTATCAAATTTTTTAAATTTTTTTTAAAAAATAAACAGGTCGAATAAAGACATATTGGCAGTAACATAACCAGAATAATATCAGAAAAATATCAGGTACTCAATAGGAAATAGAAATTTTAAGTATAATCATGAGAAAATTAGAACACTGATATTAATATAGAGTCAATTCTAAAAATACTAATATTTTTAAATACAACTTGTTTTCTATAATACTATGATATTAATTTGATATTGTTCAATAAGAATAAACATATTTCTATTTTGAAAATACTACCAATATAGCTATAGGATTTTTACTTTGCTTTAAAATTATTTATAATACAGTTTGATATTTAAAACAATTATTAAAGGTTTTGGCAAAATACTATTAATAACAAAAGTAAAATAAATTTTATTATTATATATGAAATTTTCTATTAACTGATATTATTAACATATATTTTATCAAGGTTTTCTTTCCAACTTTAACAGTACCAAAAATGAATCAGTTTAAAATATTATATACAAGAATTATACAATCTCTACTTATATTATAAAAATTCTAATTTCATAATTTAATATTATAAATATTATTTACTTGGCAATGATATCTAATTTTATAGTTATCAACTAGCTTGAACCAATGTACAAATGCCAATATATACTTTTTTAAGTTATTAGATAGGTATATCATATGTTCAAAATTAAATTAAATAATGCTAGGATATACATTAGTTGATCTATCAATCAATATAAATTTTGCTATTATTCTTGCTGATATTTTGTATCTTGTTGCAAATATTGAATCAAAAATTTCATTACCAATTTTTGGTCTTTTATATTCTATTACTCTAAGTAAAACTAGTATAAAGTTTGATTTGCCAATATCTCTATTACTCAATAACTTAAAACTATAATTATAAGTATTATTATAATATTTAGTTAATAAAGCTAATAATTCATTCAAAAGTGTTTTTCTAATATTTTTAGATCCAAAAAAGCATCTGAAAAGGTTCATTTCCAGTTTCTGAGCTTTTTTCAATATCTGTAAACATTAATAAAAACTTCTGATAATTAATTTCATTATTTATAGAAAGACTACTGATTATTTTCTTTGTTCAATAAAGTGTAAACATGTATGTAAATGTTCTTCTGCTTGTATTATAAATTCATTCAATAGTAAATATGATTAAATAATTTTAAATAATTCTATTTTAATTTTTCTATTGCTTTTTTTTTTTTTTTTGGTATTAAGATGACCTCTTTGGTCCGAGCTTTTTATTAATACTTATAGTGGGTACATGTTTTATATAGACGTATCTATAATGAACTA
>CAJVQA010002113.1:0-22960 GCA_910591915.1 Cetraspora pellucida
CAGTAAGGTTGAAGCAATAAAAATAAGTATAATAAAAGATTTAAATAAAAAAGAATTTATAGATAAGAATGTTAAAAGTGCAGATAAAGATGATTCTAATGCTAAAGATATGACAAATAACATAGTAGCAATAGATAATTTGTTAGAATAAATTAAAAAAAACTTTTTCGAATTATAATGTAGAATTTTTTTTATTAAACATGTTTTTTTTAAATAATTATATATTTTTTTAAATAAATAATGTATTTTTAATAAATAAATTAGGATGTAGTAACTTAGTAAAGTGAATAAGTTATCAATCTTCTAAGTGATAAGTTGTGAGTTCAAAACCCACTAATGGCAAAATTTGGATAATCATCTATATAATATATAGACAGTATTATAGCAATGGCATTTTGTTGATTAGTTGAAATAAAATATCTGTAATTATAATTACATTAGTATGACTGACAAGTTATAGAACATCTGTGTAACTTTGGTTATACAAAGAGATGCAAACTGGTACTGAGCAGAGCAAACTTAAAATAAGTTCTTGTGACTGTATAAATCCATAAAACTGAAAAAAACTGGAAAAAACTGAAGCTCACTTGGAAATACTAAATAAAAAGATAACACAAATCTTTAACAATACTATTATAAAGACTAGACCTAAAAAATAAATACTAATATAAAGAAATTGAGTAATAGGAACCTTATATAAGAAGTATTATCAACTAGGTCATCAGATTTTGGACTAAAGAAAAAGGATATCAGGCCAGTCTTAATATACTAAAGACAGGCTATAGTCTTTTTAAGCTATCTAAATAGAAATCTGATAATCAAAGCAGAAATATACTAAAAGTATTAAGAATATATTGTAAAGTTAGTATTAGAGTTTGGATGAACTCTGCAAGAATAGCTCTTGTTAATAGTCTATAAAATAGGTAGATAGTTAACAAGATAAACTTTTTGTATCTTACTGACAGCTGTCATATTCTGAAATATATAATAGCTTAAAAATTAGTACAAAAAGGGTAAGTATTATACTGCTCAAACAGTATATTAGTTAGGTATATATAAAAGGTTAAATTCTTATTACATCATGATAAGCAGATAATTAGAAGGTTTAAATGAATAATCTCTTAGTAGGTTATAAGCATAGCATCTAGTATAGAATTCTAAAGTAAATTATTAAAATAGGTAACTGAAAGTTGTATATGTAACTAGTTGTACTTTTATTACTGTATAAAATAATTGTAATAATAAAGTTTTACTACAAAATATAGTCTTTAATACAAAAAAAAATAAATAAAAAACTAAAAAAATTAAATAAATTGTATATTTTTATTAAATATTTTTATTAAATAATAAATTGAACATAAAATATTTAAAATATTTATAGTAAATCTTAAAATTATTACAATTATTTTATTACATAGAAAAATCAGCAATAATATATATAATTATTAAATTATTTTTATAATTTTATAAATTTATAATTTTGATTGGCTAACTAATATGCATGATCATTAATCCTAAGTTAACTAAGGTTTTTCTTATTTGGAATATTTCTATCTGTAGATTGTTTAATAAACTTTATAATATAAGACATTATAATAACATTAGTAGCTTACAAATTTTTTTGCTATGTAATTTTTGACCAATTAGATTAAAGAATTAGGTGTAATATAAAATCAAAATAATCAAATTAAGTAAAAGATTTTAAAGTAATAAGCATCATATTTAGAGTTAAGATCAAGGATAAGAAAAATTATAGCTTATACTAAAATATTACAAAAAATTTTTTTTATTAGAACACAAAAGGCAGTTTCATAGATAAAATTTTAATTTTTTAAAAGGACATAATTTTTATATTACATCTGATCCTTCAATCTAATTGGTCATAGTTATGTATCATAAAAATTTTGTAAGTAAGTTACAAAAGTTCATTATGACAAACATAAAATAGCCATCCTAGTATTGCCTATAAAAGAATATAGCTAACATTAATAATTATAATATAATAATAACATCTAACTTTTATCTTTATTAATTATTATACTAATATTTTTAAAACTTTAATTTTTAATATGAATAAAAAAAAATTATTTGTAATTTATATTATACAAAACAAAAACAAAATATAAAAATAGTGTAAACAGAGGATGGCAATTCTAGTATAGTAGTTGGGTTGTCATCCTTCAAGTGGCAGGTCTAAGGTTCAAATCCCACTTATAATAAAATTTGAAAATTATATCTGCATTACAGTAACTGTATCCTGTCAATCAGTTAGCCTTATGTGGCTATAATCCAGATACACCAAGTCAGGTCCTACTAATATTGAGAGCTTAGAGCATCTATGTGAAGTATAACATTACATGTATATAGAGGAATGTATAATCAGTGTTGTATAAAACTTTGATGCAAACTCATAATAAGACCATCAGACATAGAAGACTAAGGAACTGAGATGACAGAAACTTGAAAATTTCTGAGTAAAGAAGTAGTATAACTTTCGATGATATCATTGAACTGGTTGAAGTTTACAAAACATCTTCATAGAAACTGAAGGTTAAAACTGGACATCAAATATATGTAAAGAAGCATATAACTAATCAGGCAGCTGGATTCATCAGAGGAAAAAAGATACAAAAGTATATTATACTAGGCCATCTGGATTGGTGGTTGGAATGAGACTAATAGTTATAAGTTGTGACTAGTAAGAGATAATGGAAAAGATGCTATAAAGATAGGTACTAGAGTTTTAGTAAACTTTACAAGTATAAAAAAGTATAATGTAGCAGTTAAACAGATAACCCTTGTAACTGCAAATATTAGATAACTATAGCATGTTGCATAAAACTAGGTCTATATATGTGAGACATAAAAGGCTTTAATAAGTTTCCTGTTGAGGATAAACTAGTTCTAAGAGTAATGACCAGTATTAAGAACTTGGATAGATGTAGTCTTGAAATATTCTTATAATACAAAGAAAATTGTATATACAAAAGGTTTAAATAGGCAAGACTCCTAGTTGGCTTGCAGATATGACAACTAGTGTAGAACTTATATAGCAATATGTAAGCAGACTACTTAAATTAAACACCAAAACTGTACGTGTGACTAGTTGTAAACTCCAATGTAAGATGAGCCTCTGGTGGCATGCTGTGTCCTAATATACTTGAATAAAAATGTTGCATCTTCAAAATAGGAACTTTAACTATAAAAAAAAAAAAAAAAAAATAGTATAAACAGAAAGAGAAACTATTAGCAACTTGTCAAAAGTGCTATAGCAAATAAAAAAGATTTTTAAAACAAATTTAAATTAAAAGCTAGCCTTAGACATAAATTAGTTATTAATTATGAAGACATTAGTAAATTTGTATATAATTCTTAATTTTTCTAGAAGACTCAAATGACAATTATAAAAATAATACTTTAGAGTTTTATATAAATTTTGATATTCATTTAAAGAATAAAGAATCAACAAAATATAAAAAACTAAGTCATCAGATAGTATTATATATAGAGAAAAAAAATGGTTACTATTGAGTATATAAATTCAAAAATTTAAATAAAAATAAAACTTAATTAATTTATTGATGCAATTGCCAAATAGAGCTTGGTAAACTCAAGACTAAAAATCTAAATATTAATAAACAAAGAGACAAACCTATATAACTTCAATAATATTATTGTAAAAATACAATATAAATAGATGTTGAAATAAATAACATTTTAATTAAAGTTAAATATTTATATTTAACTTTACATTTGAGCTTAATACATAATTAAAATACAAAAAAAATATGTAAGTTTATTTAGTACAATATAAATTATTCAGTTTCTAAGCTCTGACAGTTAATTTAAGAAAAAAAACTTGATGGCTTAATAATTTAAGTATTCAACAAACATATTATTGATGGTTTGTTCAAATTTCAAAAAATTTATCAATATGATTTTGATTTTTTAAAATCTGTATACTTATTATTAAATGAGTTTAAGCAAGAAATAATTATTAATCTAACTACTCCAATTGGTGCTCTTGGTTTTATAACTTTATATTTAATATACTTCTATGTAATAAATATGAAACAATAGAAATTGACTCAATATACAATACTAATAGTATAGAATAAAAATTATATGCTTTAATAGATGTAGTTAATAAAACAGAATTTTTATTAAGTTATCTTTTAATTAAATTAGAAAAAATAAAGATATTACTAAAGTACTTGTTAATTGGATAAACAATTTAAAAATTAGATAATTAATTAGTTTTCTATTTGTTCTTATTAATAAAATATTTTTTAAAATAAATGCTGTACAATCAGTATAACCAGAATCTCATTTGCCATTATGTGTATAACATGTATAATATGCTATAAAGCAAAGACTAAGTTCATTAAAAAATATCTAAAATTACAATTATAATTCTATTATAGCAAATCAAAAGTGTTCAGAAATTGATCCAAATTGAGAGTCTTAAACTAAAAATTTAAATATAATTTGTTCTTTGGAATTTTGAAATGATATAATTAATCTTGTTGATTAACATTATAACTGTTGCATATTACTACCAAAACCTAATAAAGAATTTATAACAAATTTGAAAACAATTTGAGAAAAATTAGTTTCAGAGATTTATAAATACTGTCAAGATTATAATTTATTTAAACTTTGACTTTATTTATGATCAAAGTGGTATTCTTATAAAAAATAAACTTTGTAATCAAGAGTTGTGAATGATAGAATTAATCATATTAAGATGATTATGATTATTGAATCACATTGGTAACATGTTAAACATGAATACTTATATAAGTTTTACTAACTATGCATTGACTATTTATGCTATATTCTTATTTGTAAGATTATTAATCAACAACTTTACCAAATTTGCTTTTTGTAACAAAATCATTATACAGTTTCATAGACAAAAAAAAATGACTAATACATAAAAAAAAAAAGTAACTTTCCTAATTAATATAAAACAAACACAAATAATTGAACTTGTACTTGTTATTTATATCTTTCTAGTCCGTTTTTTTTATGCAAACATCTTATAGTTAGAGTTGACCAAGTATATCATAATTTCTTTAAAAAAGTATCCAAAAATATGAATATTTGATAATTTGCTTTTTTATTATTTTATTACTTATTTTATTTTATTTTATTTTTACAATTACAAGTGCAATAGAATGACAACTATCTGATTATTAGAATATATAATAGTAAAATTCCAAATGTTTTTAACTTTCAAGACACTCATATAAATATCAAAAACATTCCAATAAATTACAATTCAATTGAAGACTATGAAAATGACTTCGTACTTAGCAATGATGATGATAAAGAAATCACCTATGCAATGTGCTTGAAGAGGTAGTGACATTGTATTTTTTTAAATTGTCAACATTAATTTATTTATTTTTGTATTATTATTTGTTAGAGTAAAAAAATTCTAAACATTTCACGAAATAAACCCAATCGAAATATCTGGCTAAAATCAGTCCGTTCAAATTTTAAAGCTTTAGAAAATATGGTTGAAGACATCAAAAAACTTGAAAATCACAAAACAACACCTCGTACTTGGACAGATTTAAATCACAATACGATGTACTGGTTCTCATAATTCACCTTTTAATTATTTTTTTATGTATGTGCACATAGTATTCAATAGATGAAAATGTTTAATTAAAAAATTATTATCGCTAAATGGTTATGCTTAATAAAGAAATAAATTATCGGAATTTAAAATTTTGTATATCGATGATGACATCGCTACATTTTTTTATGGGCGATACTAGGACGGCTGACATGGGACACCGTCCGGGACTTTCCGTGTCCGCGCAATTTTGAATTCTAAATATAGAATTCTTTACACAAAGAAATGTAAGCTTTTAATCGATCCAATCAAAATGATCAAAATGATTTTAATCATGTGTTATAATCAAAGAATCCTATATCGATATTCGGAATTGCAAGTTTTCATCTGGCAGTATCAACATTCATGATATAAGTCGATCGAACGCATCACTAGACTTTGAATGATTTCGTCAAACCGGTTTATCTTATTACGATCTCTTAATAAAAATTTTCCCATTAAAGGGAATTTTTTAAAAAATTTTTATTATCCCAATCGAAAATTTTCAAATTCAAGCATGTCTTTTAAAATTGCGTGTATTCAATTAGCTGTTTCATCTGATAAATCTAAGAATCTTACAAATGCTAAAAATAAAATTCTGGAAGCTTCGAAAAACGGTGCAAAGATAATCTGCTTACCAGTAATTTTTTTTCCTTCCAATCTTGAGTAAATTGATAATAATAAAAAAAATATGAAAATTTAATGAATTATTTTATAGGAATGTTTTAATTCACTATATGGTACTAATTATTTTTCTCAATATGCCGAAAATATTCCTAATGGTGAGAGTGTGAGAACCCTTTCTGAAGCTGCTAAGGCAAGCAACTAATATTAATTGCTTTATATATTATTATATATATATTTATGTTTATATTTAATCTTATTAATATATGACTCATTTGGTCTTTTTGTTTAGGAATCTAAGGCTTACATTATTGGAGGTATAAATTATGAGAAAGAATAAACAATTTGAACATAATTAACCAAAACTTTCTGTATTTTTTTTTTCTCAAGGATCCATTCCAGAACGTGAAGATTCTACTGGCAAACTATATAATACTTGCACTGTTTATAATCCGGAAGGTAACTTAAAGTTTTTATATTACCTAAGTGTATATCATTCATTATAAAGATTTAATGTTTCTCTTTTTATTTTTAATTCTAGGATCTATGATCGCAAAGCATCGAAAAGTTCATTTATTCGATATTGACATTCCTGGAAAAATTACATTCAAAGAGAGTGATTCTCTAAGTGCTGGGAATTCTCTAACACATTTTGATACTAGTATTCTTTCTTGCTTTAAATTAATAATTCGATTTTAATATTTTTTTTTCGAACAATTTGTTTAAAATGGTTTTATTTTTTTTTTGTATTAGAATTTGGTAAGATCGGAGTGGGAATATGCTACGACATAAGGTTCCCAGAAATGGCCATGATTGCTGCTCAAGAAGGTTAAATGAATTATTAATATATTTATTTTTCTTAAAGACTAAATGTAACATTCATTCGTATTGCATAATTATTTTATAGGATGTATTGTAATGTTTTATCCGGGAGCTTTTAACATGACTACAGGTCCTTTACATTGGGAACGTAAGTTGTCTTTTAAAATTACTTTAAAGTCATTTGTTAAAGCAATCTTTTATTGGCGTTAATCTTAATATTATTTTAAAAAATGACTAGTTTTACAAAGGGCAAGGGCTCTTGATAACCAAGTAAAAACAATTCTAATTTTAGTTCATTGGCTGAAACGCATAAACAGTAATTTTCAATAATTTTTAATCATTCAAGTTTTACGTGGCAACCTGTTCTCCCGCCCGTGATATGAGTGCAACCTATAATGCATGGGGTCATTCAACTGTTGTGAACCCCAGGTAAATCTTATTTCCTACATGTGCTCAAATATGTATATGTTTTACCTAAATTACTTACTATATTTCCTTAATTAAAAATATATATATATTCACAGCGGCGCTGTGATTGCAACTACCGATCATGAAGAATCTATTATTTACGCAGATATTGGTAACAAATTTCACTTGTGATGGAAAGGATATTCATTCATTATTTTAACAAATTATTATTAAATTATTTTTTTAAAGATTTAGATGAGATGAAATCAATTCGTCAATCTATTCCGACAACTTTACAAAAACGATATGACCTTTACACTAAAATTACTTCGATTACATCAAATTCTAATTGATTGGTGCTTTATGAATTCTATTTATACTTGTTTAATAATCTGAATTTCAAAAAAAAAAACCATTATGAAAGTGTTAATAATAGAGCGTATATATTTAATGATTCATATAATTGAATTTTTACTGACTATTCTCTGTGTGGATGTAACCAAATACTATTACAGGGCAATAATTTATCCATTGGACAATATTTTATCCATGATGTGTCAATGCTAATTCGTAATTCGTGTAGATATTTTACTATTTGTAACAAATTTCAATACGTAAATCAATCAAGAAAATTACTAATACATACTAAAAAAATGCCATACGTATTGTCTCTGTATTGATATAATTGGAAAAGAGGATTAACATTAAATTCGATTAAGAAATTAATATAATGTATTATGTAAATAATATCTATATTATCATTAATACATACGTACCATTCATGCAATATTTCAATTTGTGTTATATATATATTTTGATACACTTTTTCCATTAGAATAGGATTCTTTTTTTTTTTTGATTATCGTGAGTGTTCAGTCTAATATTAGCATCTGCAGTGCATACATACATGTTTGTAATCATAATAATTTTAAGCGCATCTATTCGTTAGATTCCTGTATAATTTATGAGAATACATAAGGTTTAGAATGTTCGTATTATAATGTTTACGTCTTTTCCGATTATTCTACCTAGCAATTCAGCATGATAATTTAATGAATGCCAAATAAAGAAGTGTTACAGACGAAGAGTACCGGTACTGCCGGTAAAATTGAACCAAAAAGGTTGCATTTTAAAATTATTGATTCTATATTTAGTTAGTCTAAAAATACAGCCCTAATTGTGTAATGGTACTACGTAGTAAACATTGGTATCCTCGAATTTTTTTTTAAAAAAAAACATACGTACAAGCACGTAAATTCATATGCAAAATTTATACGTATATCTGTATATATATTATGGTCTTTTGAAGGTACTAACAATAGAATCGCGCAAAAAAAGCATGATTACCCTGTGACTTCACGTGTTGTGTTGTCAACAGTGAGATTTTTATCGATAATACTTATTATATTATTTAATAGATAATAAAAACATTAATGCCAAAGATAAAAACTACAAAATTATCCAAATATTAACAAATTCCTCATGCATAATATATATGATATTGATATAAATTTGTGGTAATAATGTCCTCGATAAATTTATGGCTTTCTTATATATTTGTAAACTTCGTTAGCAATTTTATCATCCTTCATTTGCATCAAATAAATACTTGGCACAGGTGAGCGTTCATTTGATACTGTAATCGCTACTTTACACTTTCCCGTTTTTTGAACTCCCGACTCAGAAACAATCGCGTCTACAAATCTTGATATTTTTGGTTTGTCTATGTCGATAATAATTCTTTTATTTCGTGATGGCGATTCTAAATTTAATGTCATATCCCCCCATCCAAAATTCTTCCAAACTCCATGATCTTTTTGTAAGAATACTTTACACTTTGCTTTAATTACTTCAGTAACATTATGCTCCACTTCTCTTAAATGTTCTTGAGACCGCATTGATGTTGTCCGTGGAAATCTTTGGGCAACTTTTAATTCATTATCTTGCGAAATTGTTGATGTTGTCCGTGGAAATCTTTGTGCAATTTTTAATTCATTATCTTGCGAAATTGTTGATGCTGTTCGTGGAAATCTTTCATACTGTGTAACATTTAACTCATTTTGCCCATAATTAGGGTGTGACATATGACTTCCTGCCGGAGGTTGCAGTCGATAATCTCCTGGTAGATTACCAGTGCTTAAACTTTTTTTAATGAGTGGTGTCTGTGGACTTGGTGGATTTTGAGGTATTGAGAGTCGTGTATTTGATAAATTTTGCTGACCATATATATTTAGCCCAGAGTTCGTTGGCGGTCGTGACTTAGCTGTTAACAAAAAAACCAATGTTAATGTTACTTCAAAAAAATTTGTCAAATATTATTCAGATTTACGAGTACTGACCAGCTTGAATAGTAAAGTTTATCATCCTGTTAAGTTCTCGTAACCACATTTCTTTTTGTTCACGATTCTCTGTCAAAATAACCAAATCCTTTTTTTGCGTAAAATTTAATCGAATCAATTCTATCAAATATACATATATATATTATGTATATAAATTTAATTATTCCTTTTCTTCACTTTGAAAAACAAAGCAACTAAAAATTCTATATAATTATCAAACAAACCTTCCTTTCCATCATAATTGTCATTTATAGATAAATGCCTTCCGCTAAATGGTGGATGCATTAAATTAAATTCCTTATTGGGGTTGATTTCTTTTTCTTCTGGACTTAATTGTTGACAGACTAACAAGAGATCTGTCAATAAAAATAAATGTGCTTTGACAAAATTATTAGGTGAACTATCTGATTCGTAATCTTCATTTACTATAGTAAAGTCAGCGTCAAGAATTAATTCACGATTAAATGGAAGACGCGGAGGGAGAAGATCAATTTTGATTTGCTAAAAAATTTTGTAATAAAAAATAGATATAAATATATTATTTTATAAAGAAAGTTTATTATGGATATTTATTATAGATATTTATTATGGATATTTATTATAGATATTTATTATAGATATTTAAAGATGGTTTACAATACCTTTGTTTTCAATGTGATAAAATCTATAGTTCTGGTTGTATCCAAGCAAAGTTCCAATTCTGACAACGTCCCAATTTTTTTTACGGGTGACCCTGGGGAACCAGGCTGGTCCATATCTACTTGAGAATTATCAGATGGTGCTGAAGGTTGATTAGTTGGTGAGGTTGGTAAGTCATTTGAATTTTGCGAACACCTGGCCCGCTTTGCTACTTCTATAAGTGAATCAATACGTTGAATTGCATTTGTAAAATTCATATTATCCGAACTTCCTGGCTCCGAGTTCCTAAGCTGACGCTACATATATATATATATAAGTTATAGAAAGTTTAAACAAATTGAAGATTTCAAGAAAATTTATTGATACTAACAGAATAAAATTTTTTATAATAGTGAATTCTCTTTAATGGTAATTCGAAAAAGGATTCCAAAGTTCTGAGTTGATTCTTTTCTGATGAAATATCCTAAAATAGTAATTAAAATAATATACATATATATATATTAGATATTTTTTTTTTTATAATAAAAAAATTTTTTTTAAAAAAAAAATTATAATAAAACAATAAATTACATTCAATGTTTGTTGCAAAGTTATATTTCCTTCAATCTCAGGTAATGACTCGATGCCCCGTATATAACCTTGGCAATAGGTTGTGTATGGTTTTTCCATTTTATCAATCTAACGAACAAATAAATATAACAATCATTTTGCGTGTTTATAGCGATAGTAAGTATTAAGTAATATTAATTACCCAATTCATTAATATGTCTACAAAACTTTGTGTTGATTGTGGATCTTGTTTAATTTTGTTAAGTTTCTAATATCGGATTATAAGTTTTTTTTTTAAAGTTAATATTAAAATTTATATAAACTTAAAAAATAAATAATTAAAAATACAAACATGAAACAATTCCCGATTTTCCTTAAAAACTTTATCAATTAAACAGAACATATTATCTAACTTCTTTGGAGGTGGATTTTCATTATTCCAACATGTAGTGACTCGCTATGAATAATGAAAAAAAAATATTTTTAATAATAGCATAATTAGGAATATATTAAATATGTATTATTACTAAACCTGTAATAAACTTTTCAAATCAGCCAAATATTCCTCTTCTGTCTCAATAAGGATGGTTAGAGGACTAGTATCCGATTTTACATATTGATTCGGTGACATCAGAGGAGATTTTGAAAATGTTGAACTTGGTGGCATTAAGGGAGACATTGAATATGATATCGAATTTGAAGGAGACAAAGTTGGAGACGTATAAGGAGATTTCGAAGATAGACTAGATGGCATATAAGGAGATTTTGGAGATAAATTTGAAGGCATATAAGGTGATTTTGGAGGCAAATTAGAATACATCGAAGGAGACGGAGGTACACCCGGTGGAGATCTTGGCGATATACTTGGCGCCATCAAAGGAGATTTTGGAGGCAAATTTGGAGGCATCAAAGGAGATTTAGGAGGCAAGTTTGGAGGCATCAAAGGAGATTTAGGAGGTGAATTTGGAGATGTTGGATATGAAGGTGAATTTGGAGGCATTAATGAATTTGGAAGAGAATTCGGAAGTGAAGGGATATTGGGAGACATTAGAGGAGATTGTTGAAAATTGTATAAAGACTAAGCCAACAGAAATAAGAAAATGTTAGTGACCAATTCTCTAGTTGAAATGGTTTAAAAAACATAACTTACGGGATCCATTCCAAGAAAATCTTTCAAAATCTTTTGAGCAGTATGTCTAATACAATTTACCAAGAGTAAAGGAAAGAAAATAGAGTTTAAAAAGAAATTTCTTATGTACGTTGCAAATATTAATTAAATTAGATTATAATTATTTGTTATAAATCGTACAACTTCTGATTCTAAATTAAGATATTCCACGTGCATTGTTATATTCCTTTGAATGGTTAGTTATAACAACGATAGCGAAAAGGGATTGCATCATAAACTTAACTAAAAATAGTAATTTTTTGTTTCAGTTTTAGATACATATCTTACTAAATATTAAAGCATTCATCTCTTTTGGTGCAAAAAAATCTAATTCTCCTAATTTAGGCTTTCACCAATTAAAATAAACGAGTTCGTATATCCAAATATACTAACATATAAAATTTCACATGATAAAATTGCTTTTACTCAGAATTATTGATTAATGAGTACAAACCAGTTATCAATTACTTTGAATCATGTAATTGTATTCTTGAGCAAAAATGAAAATTCCAAGATAAATCTCTCTTTAAATTAGAAATTACATGTTATATATTAATCAAAAAATTCTTTAATAATGTTACACATGGCTAATGATCCATTTACGCACATTCATACTTACGTACGTAGCCGTAAATTAAAAAGTGACTTGATGATCTGACTTTTCATAGCAAAGATTCGCAAAAATTGACCAACAAATATTATACTGGGATGAATTTTGTGTTATCATTATAATACAATATTCCTAAATTTGATATAATGTAAAAAAGGATTTATAAAACTTCCTAAAATACCTTTCGTCGAAATTTTATCGATATTATACACAGTACGTATAGTACGTATCAGTAATGTACGAACGTATGGGTAATTCTGATTCGATTAAACCATTTTTGGGGGTGAACAAAGGTAACTATGCATGCGTACTACATTATACTAGCACTACAATTATCGCTTCTATTCCGGCCTATCGCTATCGAAAAAGCAACTTCAAAAAGAGCTGCGGCATTAAGGTTTTAATGTTATTGTAAAGTACGGAAATGGACCCTTAAACGTTAAAGAAATTACTTTGTTTCGGCGTTGGGATAGTTTAATGGATAATTATACTCAATCAGTGATTTTATTTTTTTTATCGATATATTTTATTCTATTTTATTTTTATTTTTATTTTATTTTTATTTTTTTTTATTTTTTATTTTTTTTTTAAAAAAGTTATCTTACAGATCACGGGTATCTACAATCACAAGCTTGAGTACGCACGTACGTGTGACGCACATCAACCGGGCGTGTGACGTACATCAACTAGGCTGATGAAAAAGTATAAATACCCATAGCATTCGGTTATGCTTCAATTTCGGAAGTTTTGGTGTACGATAAAGGGGAAGAAAAAAAAACAATTGAACTTTTCGTTTTTACGGCGATATACTACTAAACATTGCTACGTATCAAAGATATTATTTCCATTATAACACTACATGTACATAGCGAGGGGGTTTTAGATACGTATTTACGTATATTTGGCGTTAATCAACAATGAACAAAAAACAAGAAAAAAAGAGAATCTTTAAAAATCAATATGAATTAAAAACCGATGAATTATTTCAAATTCGTCAAAAACTACAAATTGAAATTCGTCGACAAGGTCGAGAAAAACTTTTAACATCTCGCCGTAATTATCAAAGAGATCCAAGTCCATATAACAATGATTTTAAAAATGAATTCTATTCAAGTATATCAAGGGTTCCATGGTGTAGTAATATCAAAAAATTAGGAGGAATACGTACACCAAATACTTCATCAGCTACTGATTTTGGCGAAATAATTTCATACAATACCTCATCAATACCACAACAGCTTTATGAATTGATTGATGGGTTAAATTCAAATTGCATAGAAATACAATTAATCTCACTCTCAAAATTCAGAAAATTGTTGAGCAGAGTAAGTATAATTCCAATTCAAAAAATAATAGAGCTTTGTGTGATTCCCACATTTGTTCAATTTTTATCATCAAAAAACGTGGATCTAAGATGTGAAGCTGCGTGGATTTTATCAAATATTTCTTCCGGATCAACTGAACAAATTAAAGCCGTAATTGATGCTGGTGCACTTCCTGTTTTCAATGAATTACTCAGTGATGCTTCAGATATGAGGCTTCAAGATCATATTTTATGGGCGCTAGGTAACATCGCTATTGATAGTCCTCAGTTTCGACAGCTCGTTTTACGTGAAGGTAATCTTGGCGAATTATGCCAACATATTCTGGATGCTAATATTCAACCTTGTTCAGTATTACGTACGATGTCATGGACACTTTCATCCATTTACCGTGACCATATTACTGATTCAGATTGGCCACAGATTTCTTCAACATTTCCTGTTCTTGCCCAGCTTATTAACTTTAAAGATGACGAAATTTTATATAATGTTTGTTGGGCATTAAGTTACCTTGGCGACAATAATCATATAGAAGATGTGATTAATTTAGGTGTTTCGCCACATCTTGTAAATTTGATGGTACATGATAACATTGAGGTTCAGACTGTTGCCTTGCACTGTGTTCGGAACATTGTCTCCGGTAACGACTCACAGCGTCAAGTGATTATCGATTGTGGAATTCTTACGGTCTTGAAATCTTTATTGGTTAGCACAAAATCTTCAATCAGAAAGGATGCATGCTTTATTCTTTCTCACATTGCAGCTGGTAATATTGATCAAATTGAACATATTATTCATGTTGGTTTGATTTCATTGGCGATAAATCTCATGGCAAATTCTGATTTTCAAACACAAAAAGAGACTTGTTACGTTGTATATAATGCAATCAGAAGGTGCTACAACAGGCCAGAATTAACAATATGCATTGTGCGACAAGGATGTATTCAACCATTAGTCAATATGCTTAGTTATATGGACAATGAAATCATTTATGTAGTATTAAAAGCTATCGATGCTATTCTCCAGCTTGGAGAAACGCTTGCGGTGGAAAATAATTGTAAAAATCAATGTACTTGGTTAATTGAAGAAACAGGTGGAATAGAAAGAATAACCGAATTGCAAAATCACGAAAATGATGAAATTCGTTTAATTGCTTATAATGTTATTGATAAATATTTTGCAGAAGAGGATGAAGGGTATGAATCTGAACTTAATCAAAGTTTTGATTTAAGTAAACAAAACAGGTTTTTTAATAAGCAATTTAATTATCAAAGTAACCATAGTATCGATAGTATTGAAATAAATGGTGTCAAAATTTAATGAGTCCAAGCATTTGAAGTAATAAGAGAGAAATAAAAAATGTCCGTGATATTTACTGCGCTAATTAAAGACAACCAACTAATTACTCATCAGCTTGTTTATGCAAATATTAAACTTTATCAATTCATAGACTATTTTAGAAATTACTTTTAATTAAACCTTTTATTATATGTATTTACTGGTATTACGCTTTTTTTTTGTAAACATCCTTAAAGGTAAATAATAATATTTCTCGCATTTATGTAGTATTCATTTTATTCAACATAATTGCTAGTTAATTCATTATCCCCAATTTAAAAATGGTTATGTAGGTTTCCGAGAAACAACCTTCTAAAATATGAAAATGGTTTAACATGCCCGCCCACATGCAAATAATTAATCTGTAAAATTAATTCATTGTGTTAAAACTATATAAGAATAAATAAAAAAGAAATTAGTACAATGGATTATTCATATTATATATATAAATTGCTTTGATTTTATATACAGTCACACTCCCATATAATCACATCATCGGGCCCACCAAAAGGTGTTCTTATAGCTTATATAGGGAACTATTTTTATATATTTAACAGTGGTTGGTTCAAAATTAATGTGCTTATATAGGTGATGTGCTTAAGGAATTCATGTTCAATGATAATAATTAAATTAAATTACATTAGATAAACATCCACATTGTAACTATGAACAAGATTCATCCGCTCATAATCATCAGGATGTTTCCCTATCGCAGATTATCGAAAGTGAGCAAGAGAATAATGTAAATAGACGAATGTAACAATTATCTATATTAACTCGTATGTTGTAATCACTAGTAAAAATCTATTTAACACTGGCAATTTAATTATTGTCGAGAATAGCGTCATTAGACAAATGGTTCATTATCATTTTCGAATATTTATTCAAAACGCATAAAAGAATATCTTAATTTATCAAACTGATTACATTTTACTCCATAACGAACTAGTCGTTTTTATAGCAAAGGTCCATATAAGGCCATGCAAAATTAATTAATCAACTTTAATATCCTGACAGGGTCTATTGAGAAGACTCATGTAATGAAAACCAAGACATTAAATTTGTGTGACCTTATGTTTTTATTTTTTTTTCATTGTTTAAAACAAAGGCTAACTATAATAGGTCTGCTAAAAAGTTAATCATTCTTGCTTGCATTACTAATTAAAAATTAAAGACAAAAGTTAAAGCTAAATAGCTAGAGAACCCATTGGATCCCAAGCAGGCAAAATTTGTGGTTTTTGTTTCAAAACTTCAACTAATTCGTTAGGTGCGTCTTTCTTTTCCAAAACAATTTGATAAACCCAATCATCAAACCATCCATCTGCCATCACAAAATATCCTTTCTCTCCTCGTTCATCTCCCCAACTATTTTCAACCCGCCAACGAATAGGCCTGTCATCTTCAAGATGAACGCCTGTTTAAAGTAATAAATGATTAATATATATATTTAAAAAAAGACCTAGAAAAAAAAAAAAAAGTTACCAGTAAAAACCATAGCATGTGTCATTAAACTTTGTGCATATTCCAACCTTTGTGCTTTTGTCATACAAAATTTAATATTAAAACCTAATTCGTAATCAATGAGTCTATTATCCAGAATTCCTAATGAAGAATCGCTAGCCTTTCCAACATCAGCACCGAACCAAACTGGTTTTCCGGATCGTAAAGCTTGGATCGTTAGCTGTTTCATTGTTTCGATCGGAATGTTTACATAACGGATCGGTATGCCCCCTTGGATGTTACCAAGATATTCAACTGTATAAAGATTGAAGTATGGATGACGAGGATCGTTCACAAGAGAGAAAGTTTCTGTTGCCTATTTAATGGCGATTAAAATATATATATATAAAATTTTAGAATAATGGGTAACCTCGAGTATTTTTATTAAATAATCAATTTATACTTTATAGTTGACGATCTCCCCATAAAATTGTTTCGGAGTCAATCCAAAGAATTCATAATATTTTCCATCCTTGTCTCTAAAAGTCCAATCAAACACCTTTGGAGGTTCACCAAGAGAAATGGCTATAATGCGATAAATCTCTTCCATCATTTGAGCTTTTGCATGTCGTAATACCTCAATGCTTTTTTCAGAAGCGTGCATTTCCCTCAATTGATAAGCGAATTCACGAAGCTTGGTTGTAACAATCCAATTGAGTCTACCTGAATTTGATGAGTTATAACTTTCAGGGTATACCTATAATTTAAATATCATTTATATTGTCTGTGGTAAAATAATACTAAATACAAATCCTTCATATTTGTAGGTTTAAGATACTTACACATTTTGGAACCACACCGTATTTTTCCAGCAAATTGATTACCATATCCCATTGGCCACCATCACTAACCGGTGCACCAAACAAAAATTGAATTAAACGCGATTCAACATCTTCTTCTACAAGCGCGATCATGTTCTCGAGGAAAACTTTGAAAAAAGACATTAATATTTTTTTAAATAGGAAAATGGGATATAAAATGTGATAGCTTATGCTGAAATTTGAGGCCTCCATTAAAATATATAATATCTCTTTTTTTCAACAATTCTGACTCTATTCCTAACCTATCCCAAAAAAAAAGTCTATAAAAAAAGGCTCCCCGAAAATTTTAAACTTTATAATAAATTAGGTCAAAATTTCAGCATCAGCTTCAACAGCAATAAAATTACTTACAATTCGCTTTTTCAAGCTTGTCATAAAAGAACAAGAAAGACTGAGATAATTCGAAGTCTTCCAACTTGTACCTAATAAATTTTAATTAACTCATAACCTTAAATATCAGGTAATATTATAGAAGTTGAACCTACTTTTTCATAACTGGCAAACGTAACACATTGGTAGCGGCAAATAGCCAACAACGGCCAGAAGATTTTTGATTGGTTGCCTTCCCCTCCAATTGAATTTTCTCAGAAAAGACATGAATGTCTTTAATGGCGGCCTATTGTAAAGAAAATAAATAATTTAAAGCATAATCCTCTATCATTATGGAAATCATAAAATACATGAAAGACATTATACATCTCGATTCAATAAAACTTTATTCATATCATCATTGCAAATAGCATTCAAAGCCAATCTATTCTTTGGCTCAGAATTAAATTTATCCCTAGCAGTAATAAAAATAAAAGGAGATGCTTGAATTTCTCAAATGATTATGGTCAGTAATTCTAATAATAATTCTAATGATATTTACGAATATTTTTGGAGAGATTCTTCGTTCAAGTCAGCACCTCCCTCCAGTTCATGATTGTAAGTACTTATATAACTTTTCAATATATGTTCGTTTGTTTTAACAAGGTCATCAAATTTATTATGTTTCTCATCATTGGCTTTACTAGGCAGACGTCTTTTCTTAAAGCTACTAAGCCGTGATTTATTTTGACCCATAGCTGTATATTAAATACGTAACAATGAAAAAATGAAAAGTGAAGGGGAAAACTCAAAGAAAATGACAACGGATAAGATATTGAAATAGGGAATTCATTTTAAAACCTTAAATGTAAAATCGCTATAAAGAAGTAAATATTACTGTTACATCGTAACACAGATGTGCAAAATTTTCAATACCGTGATCTACTCATATGTTGGGATGATCATATATAACGATAAGTTTTTTATTTTGGGATCTGCGTTTCATATTAAATTATTATATATAAAAAAAATCGACTTACTTCGCCTTTAATTTCTCCCGTAATATTTAACATTTTTAAAATTTATAAAAGTAAAATGTTTAATGAAAAGTGTCTTTATAAAGTAGCAACATTAGAATTTTATCTCACTAATTGAAATATGTTACGCCTACCTGGGTGCCTACTATCACACAATTTACAAACGTAATGCAGGCTACATAGTAAATCGATGGCCGGGTTAATAACTTATGAACCAATAAACATGTACGTACAAATAAAATTATATTTGCCGAAACTCCCTTAACTTACTCCTTAAGTTTATAAGAAAACCCGGACACCAAATTACTATGTGATTGTAGTAAACCATATGATAGTGGATTAACCATTTTGCTTTTATAGAATTTGAAATGTTAAATATTGCGGGAGAAATTAAAGGCGAAGTCGATTTTTTTATAGGTAATAATTTAATATGGAACGCAAAATTTTAATATATATTCATCTGTAAATCCGGATTTGAAAATCGTGACTCAGAGCCAACTTGACCAATAAAAATGCAAGATTTTTATATTATCGACGTATCAAATGTGTGATCCGAAATACTTTGTTTCTTTTTACTACGTTCTTGTATTTATTAAATATATTAAAAGAAGTAAGCTAAGATACTTAAATTATCATCAATACAAAAATGCCGATTTATTTTAATTTATATTTACATGCTTTAAGAAGTTAAATAATTAAAGAATAATGATTTCAAGTTATATAGGCTAATTCAAAACGTTACAACAAATATGTATAAGTTAGTATTTGATAAGTTGGAGAAAAATGTACCAATTCTAATTGATTTAACACTTTTAAAGTTTGACATCAAATGTGTAATTTTTAGAAGAATGGACAAGTAAAAACAGAATTTACTAATTTTCCCCACCACTTATGATTGGTTCTACTAATTATTCACATATCAGAGTATCTGTGTTATTAATCAATTTTATAGTTTTCCGATAGTGAAGTGGTGGGGGAAATTAGGGCACCCGTAAAAACAAGAATGTTAATGTTTGTGTTAAAGAATTTCAACTTAGAATTACAGAGTATGAGGATTAATCATTAGATAATATATAAATAAGCAGTTATGAAAATATAAACAATTACTTAATAATAAGGTTAGAACTAGGATGATTCAAAAATTTCATTAAGATGTAAATTACTTTTATTTTATAAAATAATGAATAATTAATCAATTACTATTTTTTTTATATATGTACAATTATTCAGTAATTATATAATTTTTTGAAATTATTTATTTACAAAAAATAAAATATTTAAATAATTAATTTATTGTTAATATGATGTATAATTGTATTTAAAATATATTTTTTAAAATATTTTTTTTATTAAAATGTTTAATAAAATGGTCAATAAAAAAAATATTAATATTAAGTATTTGTAATATAAATATTTAATAGGTTTGGATTCTGTAGCTTAGTAGTTAAGCTTTTAGGTCTTTACAGACAAGGTTAACAGTTTTAAATAGACTAGAAACAAAACTGAAATTTGTTTCTGTAATCTTAAAAAACCAAATAATCAAATACAAAGCTTTGTAAACAAGTTCAAGTACATGTACAAATTTAAATAAAAAAATTCTTAAAAGAAGATCTAATTGTAAAGAATAAATATTATATATAATAGCAATATTACAAAAGGTCTTAACTATATAAGAATTATGCATATAAGTTTTTAAAACAAAAAGATAATACCAATATTACAAATTATTACTAAAATTGCTTTTTGAACTATTTAATAAATTAAATATTACAGGTTTAGGTTGCAGATTATATGTCTGAGTCTTTATTCTTCATATGTAATTTAATGCAAGCTTTTCATTGTAAAAACTTCAATTAAATTTTAATAAAGTTAAAGGCATAGCCTCACTGCTAATATTTAAAAAAAAAATTAAATATTATATTTTTTTCTCTTATATTATTAGTTATACTTAAATTTAGATAAGTTTTGATTACTCTTATAGATTTAGATTACAAATTATATATCTGAGTTTTATTCTTTATATCATAGGTTGAATGAATGAATAAAAGGTGAATAATAGGTAAATAATATAAAAAAAAACTGCCATTATTCTACTCTATATCTGTCAAATAATAGTAGCATAATAGCAACATAATAGCAGAATAATAGTAAAATAACAGAAAGTTTGTCAATATGAATAACATAATAGTAATATAATAGTAAAATAATAGAACAGTTTTATTATTTTACTTTTAATTACAAAGACTAAAAATAAAATAATAGAACTGTTCTATTATTTTACTATTATGTTACTATTACATTATTCATATTGATAAACCTTCTGTTATTTTACTATTATTTTGTTGTTATGCTGTTGTTATACTGCCATTATTTGGCAGATATAAGGTAGAATAATAACAGTTTTTTTCTGTTATTTACCTATTATTCATTCTTTATTCATTTGTTTAACCTGTATATATAATTTAAAAGCAAGTTTTTTTTATAAAAACTTCATTTAAATTTTAATATAATCTTATCTTTAATATTTAAAACAAACAAATATATATATATATATATATATATATATATATTTTTTTTATTTATTTATTTATATAATATCATAATAGAAACTTTAAAATACAATAAGAAATTTAATTACAGAAAAAAAAAATTCCTAAAATAAAGATTTTTAAATTACATTTGTGTTGCTAAAAAAATAGATACCCAATGTGACATTACACCTTCTATTTCCTAATAATTGCTATAAATAATTGTTTCAAATTATTTTCTAGTTAGGATAGGTTGAAGGAAACCTTGGGTGAGAATCAAGATATTATATAAAGCATGTAATTAGAGTAAAACCTTGTAAGAGCCATTTGTTAATTGCTACTGTAGTATTGGAAGTTTGTGTAGTTCTTGGGAGGTTGTTAATAGAAGAAGATATTATTGGAAAGTGAATTTTTGTACATTTAGTTTTAGTAGTTATGTTTTGAGCAAGTTCTCATTGATGTTGGGATATGTTGCATGTAAACCATAAGTCTTGATAGTACCAAGTGAGAAGATTGTTGGCTAAATTAATCAAAAGGATGTTTGTTTATTTGTTTAAAAGAACTTTGATATTATTGTAGGTAGTTATAGAGAAAGTGTCAGATATGGCATATAAGATAGATTAATAATTAGGATTAGTGTGATTGGCTGTGAAGTTTGAGATAATATTAAAAATGGAAGGTGCTAGACTGTTAGATATTTGAAATGAGGTGAGTGTTAATTGGATTGTATTAAGTATTGCTTGGTTTATATTAATATTATTGCCTACACAGAGAAAGAGATGAAGTGTGTTTTTGGGGTTTGTATATTGAGAACATGTTGTTGTATAGAGATAAGGATAGCGATATTAAGATTTTCCATAGTGGGCAGTTATTTGTAAGGATTTTAATACGAAAGAAGTATTTTTGAGTGTTGTGTTTCATGGATTTGATTATTTAAAAATTGAGAGCCCAATAGGTTCTGAGGTATTTTGGAAGTGTTTAAGTATAGACCAAGAAGAAAGTTCTTAAATTGTAATAGTATTTTTGATAAAGTTATGAATTTTGAAAGGTATAAGATAATTATTTTATAGAAAGTAAGTTTGAGTATTTGGCAGTAATAATTTGAGAATGGGTTTGGAAGTTCCTTATTTTGCTAGAGAGTCTGCTTGGTTATAAAATGAATTTAAATGTGATTTAATTTTTAAAAATTGTACATTAAGGTTTTTAAAAATTTTGAGATAATTGATAAAAGAAATAATATCCTAATTTTTAATATGTAATTGTTTTAAAGAGGAAATGTGTTGCAAGTTTTTAATTGCTGTTTGGTTGTCGAGGTGGATT
>CAJVQA010002114.1:0-22950 GCA_910591915.1 Cetraspora pellucida
TATTTCTGTTTTATATTTGAAATACTTTTGTTGTTTTAGTTTATTCCTTAGTTATTTTAGTTATTTTTATCTTAGTTCTAGGAATACAACTTATATATTTTTTTTAACACATTTCTTAACCACTCATTCATGTTAAGTCAAGTAATATTCTTGCTTGATTTAACTAGTGACAACATATTTATTAAATAAATATTTAGAATCTAGTTAGGTTAAGCAACCATATTACATTATCTTGGCTTAGTAATCTCAGCCAACCCTAATATTATATGGCCTCATACAATTAGTAATGAAGATCAGTCACTAGAATTAATCTTATCTTAGTATTCTAAATATCTAATTTTTAAAAAACAACTTAGACAATCTAATATTATGTATCTTGAACAACTTTGCATAGCTGACAACAGTACCTTATTAGATTGGAAACATCTTTTATCTAGACTTTTATTCTTGTCTAAGAGAAGAAAACCTTTTGGTTTTCTTACTTAAAAGATACAATTTTAGCACACTCTTACTACTAAAATGTACTACCATACTACCAATCACCTGGTCATAACCCTTATGCTTATTATACTATTAATATATTTAAAAAAGTTACAAAATCTAAACTTTGGTTACTTTCATATTACAATGAAGAAATTATTATTAGAAAAATATGAAAATACTTTCTTTCATCTAATCATTATTTTATTACTTACTGGACTTCCAATATAGATTTAAATTACTCAAAATTCTATCCTTTACCTCTTGCTGAATACAAATGATGTACAGGATGCCATCTTAATTCTTACAAAATTAACTAAACTTATACTGTTGAAGTCTTTGCAGTTATTTCAACACAATTTCTTGACAGAACTAATTCCAAATACTAACTCAACCTCAATGCAAATTATTTGGACCTTATCTGCTCTACAGCTGTCAAGCATCCAACCTGTATTTCTTCTCTATCTATAATTCCTATTTCTAATTCAATCGCTTCTGAAATCTTTATTCCAAATGAAACTACCAACAAACTCATATCTATCTCTTAATATAACTACTCTTACTAACAACTATTCTTTTATACTGATGGCTTAGTAATCGATATTGGAATTGATTAATGTATAATAGGTATTGGTTGGATCCAAATTGATAATAATAATCAAACTATTAACTTCTTTTTTACTAAAATACAATTCTGGCCTTCATCATATAAAGCTAAGTTTTTCTCAATTATTATTACAATATCAACAGCTTCATGCAATTTAGTAGTCAATATTTTTATTGATTCTCAATCAGTAATCTTCAAATTTAATAACCTTCAACTTTACTTAAATCATTCTAATAAGTTATTCAAATTTAATTTATGGCCTATTTGGCATACTCTTTCTAATATGTATTATCAAATCATACAAATTACAAATTATCTTTTACAAAGTGCAAATTTATTCAGATAATAATCTTAATGATCAAATAGACTCTTTTGCCAAACAATATTCATCATCACTATTTTTTTTATTTAATTATACAAATTTTTACAATCCTTATTATATTTTTCAATAGAAGTAACATTATATAGAACTTCCTACAAGATATTTTATTAAGCAAATATATAAAATCTACATATTAACTATATGGTCATCTCAAAAATGTAATAGTAAGTAGTCATACTTCAATCAGAATATTGACTAGAGATTCACTTGGCTTTATTTTAATCATAATCAAAAATCCTTATACAATATTACTAATTTTAGACTTAATCAACTAAAATCCTTTAAAATTAAAACTCTTCTTAATAAGTTACCAACATACTAACTATTTCATACTATTTATCCAAACCAATATCCAGATATTAATTACTTTTATTGTAACCTTGCTAACTTTTACTCTTATTGGCATACTTGTACTAATACATTTTTGTTTAACTAAATCATTTAAATATTTATTAATCAAATCATCTTTAGCAAATTACCTAATCTTGATACTTACCAAAAAAATGATCTAATTCATAAAATCCTTTACTACCCAGCTCTTAATTTTTTATACATCTTATCTAACATGTTTTATTCTAAACTTACTCTTAAAAGTCTTATTCCAAAGTTACTTATATCAATAGTTTAAAACTTTGATATATCATACAAAACTGCCTCCTAAGTTATTATTGATATTCTTTTTAATATTAACAAACAATCATATAAACAATTATGAAAAACATATTATATTCATTTCTCTAACTGAAAAAAACAACAAAATAAACCCTAATCTCAACCAATCATCAAACTTTTAATATTATCTAACTTAGCAACTAAATATATACATTTTTATAAAAACTATACTTATTCATGCTTCTGCAGACTTCCAAATCAACTACATACTTATTCTAACATATGCCCTCCTATCAATCAAACACAATTTGCAAAATTAACATTTGGTCTATTCTATGAATCAAATATAACATATCATCAAATTATATATTAAACATTCAAATCTAAATGAGTTTTGACCATTTTAGTAGGTTTAGGTTGCAAATAAATTAGTCTGAGTTTTTATTCTTACATATAATTTTCAATTTATTTGTTTTGTACAAATAGTAATAGCTGTATAGTTAGCAGTTTAATGATTAATTTTAACTGCAAATGTTGACTTTGATCATAACATATATATATATAACTATTTTAAATTATTAATAAAGATATAAGCAAGGCCTTACCTTAATACCAAAAAAAAAAAATTAAGTACAAAAAACTTTAAAAAATTTATCTTATAAATAAAATAGTTCTAAGATTGAAATAATAACCTGAATATGACCCAGCAATATTAACATAGGTGCAGGTTTAGAAGGTTTAAAATGGAACATTTAAGCAGAAATGTTAGGTATAATAATTAGTGAAAAACCTTCAAGCAGACTTCTTAAATAGGTAATATAGAAAAATTACATGTATAACCAATTGTACACTCTTTTTGTAGTGGTTCATAAAATCACATTATCAAAAAAGTTATTAATAAAAGTCAAAAGACCAAAAAGATCACCTTAACACCAAAAAAAAAATTTAAATAAGTAATCATCAAAAAATCAATTAACATGACTAATTATTCATAATATTTGAATGATTTTAACTTTAACATCAATTATTTGTATAAAATTATTAAGATATCTATTATTACATTAATCATATCATTCTGGTACTAAATAATCCATATCTTTAAAATTGGTTGAAAATAAATAGTGGAATTAATGATCCCGACGTTGTTAAAGGTGCATCAACGCAGAAATTTTTATAAAACAATATGAAAAGGATGGACCAGTAAATGTTCCAATGGACAAAGCGTAAATAATAATAATAATAATAATTGGCTAGTCGCTCATAAACAATGTTCCGAATGGGTCATGCAAGGACCCTACCCAGTGTATTAAAATCCAAATTACAAAATATGTGCACAAGTTAAAATTTTATATGTAACTTTTACAAAAAATATGTGCACTGAGAACATTGATTTTATACACTGGCCCCACCCAAACATGAGTCGGGTTGGGTTGAAAACCTTCGGCTTACAGCTATTCTCATAAATTGATACTAAATATTTTTCGAGATCTCTTCGATCTTGTACTAAAATAATAAAACTTTTTGAAATTTACGCCGCTTTCTTTAGGGCCTCGTCCGACGTAATTTCAGAAAAGTTAGGTGATTCTTAAGATCGAAAAGGTCTCTGAGGAGCGAGTAAAGTCCCCATTACTGCGAGCTTCAACTATTTGAGTGTTTTGGAGGTCATGGAATGCGAAGTTGCAAGTTCAGAACCCTTTTATCTGTTCAAATTCGGTTAAAAACAATAATAATTCGTAAAATTATAGCAATTAATCGATGATGACTATAATTATTCTATAGATTTAATACATAGATTTAATACATAGATTTAATACAAATTTTATATTTCATATCTCTGAATATGTACGATATGAAGAGTGTCTGCTTAGTAAACAAATATTTTTTATTTGCATCTTTTCGAGATACAGATCTTCCAGCACCAAACGATATGTACTAAAAAAAAAAAAACATGTTAAAACAATTTTCACATACATCTCATTTTCTATTTGCACTTCCTTCTGAAATATTTATTTTCCTAAATCACCAAATCGTCACATACCTTGTGTTTGTAAAATAATTTAGATTAAATTGGCCCAAGGATCCTCAAAAAATGATTCCTTATAGTATTGCTTTATGTCGATCTGAGTTATATCAATATTCGAACCGATCTGAGTTATGCCAACATTTGAATCGTTCAATCGAAGTTTCTAAATCATAAAAATTTTGTAGCACATAAAGATAAAATAGATAAAATAAAACATATTAAAATACCTTTGGTGATCTGTAATAATTGTTTGATTTATACCCATGACGTGGTGGTGTATATGTATTATACTCATAGACTTGACGTTCTCTTCTTCGGTATGTTTTATATGCAACATAGTTAGTGTCCATGGTTTTACAGAATTGGACAGCAAAAAATAAGTTATATATAAAAAATATAAAATAAAAATAATTACTCTAAAGAAACTGTGTCTGTTAGTCGGATTTACATACTTATTTCCCCATCGTTCCTATTGGACGAATAGGATTCCTGCTTTTGATTGGACGAAATATATATATATTGCTATTACTTATAAAAAGTTTAATTTTAAAAAAAATACATATCATTCTTTACAACAGTTTCTTAAAATTTTGTTTTTTTTTTTCCATTTTGACACAGCAAATTACAAAGATGCTATTATATTTCTCAATTTGAAATTTACATGTAATTCGAAAATTCAAACAAATATAATCTTTTATAGGGAAATACTAAACAAGGTCAGTGATTTACGCTCTATTATAACGGTTATTTTCTAAATTGGTAAAATGAATGTGCCATCCCATATTTTTTCTGTTCATATCAATATCGATATTTAAAAAAAATTCTATTCACACAACATAATTAACTTTTAATTACAATGCTGAATAATAAATTTTGTTTGTTGAAAAGTAAAATCTTGCAATACAGAGAGATTTACCCTTTGTTTTTAATTTTTTCTTTGGATTTTTTATTTTTCAATTTAGATTTGGCAAGTTTAGACTTGGAAGATTTAGACTCGGAAGATTTAGACTCGGAAGGCTTAGACTCGGAAGACTTAGATTCCACAGATGCTGAATTCACAGATTGTTGTTTATCAGTAGTTTTTCTTCGCTTTATAAAAGCTTCCTGAATAAATATCAAATAATTAAGTGATAGAGCGCAGTTGAAGGGTATAAATATCAAATAATTAAGTGATAGATCGCAGTTGAAGGGTATAAATTTCATAATAATAATTGGCGGAGAAGTATATATTATTGGATAGTTAATATGACCATGTGAAGTTTTTTCTGTGATGTTTGCAAAACTGATTACGTAATTTCATGTAAAAAATATACATGCCAAAAAAATTCACATCATCATATGAAATGTCGAATAATTACTATTACTTTTATATAATCGAAAGTCTCTGGCAATATGTAAAAATAATATAGTCATGAAGGGAAAATGTCAATGACTCGCGATCTACTAAGCAAATTTTAATAATACTACCACTATCAGAACTAGAATAATTTGCTCTATGATCTTTGTTAGAAACTCCTTTAACTGCGATTTACCTCTTAAGGAATATAATAATTTAATAATTTAAAAAAAAAAAGTATAATGTGAAATTATCAAATACATACATAACCAGGAAATTCATAATCTATCCCACATTCTTCCAATCTTTTTCGTTTTTTACTTTCTTTTTTCAACAAATTATCAACTTGCTTTTTCTGTTCTTCTGGAGTTTTTTTTTTATTATGTTTCATCATAATTTCTTTTATATAAGGTTTTGGTTTAAATTCTTTATTTGCTCCGATCCACATCATTGGGTTGATTTTTTCTTCTGGCACAATTTTACCTGAAGACAAAAAAACATTATCATTAAATAAATAAATAATTAATTTTAAAATTTTATTAAAAAAAAGAGATCACATACACCGAAGTAGGCGATTGCACAGAGGATAATTATCCATTGTTTCGACCACGATTTGTGCGACTTCATCGCAAGCAAACTCAATGAATGCAAAATGCTTTGACTTTCCAGTCTAATTTGGTGTAAAAAGAACTTGGCAGTTAGTATTTATCGAAATTTACTAAACAAAAAAAAAAAAAAAAAAAAACCTTTTTATTTCGATACAATTTCAAACGTGTCACTGTACCAAATTGACTGAAGTATGATTTCATTTCATTTTCGTAAAAGCCATGAGGTATCCTACCGAGGTAAATGACACCACGTTTCATTTTAAATTGAGAAAAAATAGATAAAAGATTGCAATTTCGCAATAGATGGAACTTTTGATTTTTACGGAAATCACGGGATGATAATTCATGTGGAATATTGGCCAATCAAAATTTTAAAGCCAATGTACGTATATATTATCGAATCTATATAATTATTCCACATATACATCTCTACACAAGAGAATGCATACATTATGTGCCTTACGAACCTTTGGTATGCATTATTTTATCCATTTTATTAATACTTGTTGAGTATAACTTCTAAAATTATTTGGCGTGATATATTTTATATAAATACAGTCAGACCTCTCTAAATGCACACCCTCGGGACCATAGTAAAAAATTTTTTTTTAAAAAAAAATGCATTTAGAGAGGTCAAAATCTATAATTGTTATATTACTTGGGATCATGCAGAGGTGTGCATTCAGGGAGGTCTGACTGTAGCATCATAAATAATATTTTCACGAACAGGTCACGTATTGACTAGAAATTTTTCGCCGTTGACGCGACATTATACAAGTGACGCGCAAAAAAATGAAGCTATGGTTCCAAAACGCACACCACCGACTAGACGGGCATTGTTCTATGGTACTAAAAATTATGAATCTGATAAAGAGTAGTCTATGGTTAGTTATATTAAAACTCTATCCATTCGTTATGATATTTTATAGTTCCAGGTAGTGAAGAACGTAAAATCAAAAGCTCTCTAAATGTCACCGCGGACAGTATCGTATATGATTTAGAAGATGGCGTTGCACTTAATAGAAAAGGTATTGCGAGAGAAATGGTTTTCGATGCTTTAGGGGTAATAACAAACTTCTGTTAATTATAAGTATAATTAAATTTATCAAGTATTTAACTTTATTATCTTTTTTAGGCATCACTGGCCAATGAAAAATCAGAGAAAGCTGTTCGAATAAATGCTGTTGGTTCAGGTAAAAATATAATTCAACTGTTTCTGTATTGGTATTAGTTTTCATAATTGGCATGTCGACATTATATCAAAGGCATGGAGCTAGATGATCTTAATGTTATAGTAAGTTTATTATAATTAAAATATAATTCTATCATAATATTCTTCACAGAATTAATCAAAATTAATGTAAACTATTTAGCTTCGTTCGAAGGATCTCGAGG
Source organism: Cetraspora pellucida (assembly GCA_910591915.1). Taxonomy (NCBI): domain Eukaryota; kingdom Fungi; phylum Glomeromycota; class Glomeromycetes; order Diversisporales; family Gigasporaceae; genus Cetraspora; species Cetraspora pellucida. The sequence continues at coordinate 7,444 of CAJVQA010002114.1, forward strand.
GCATTGTTATACCTAAAGTTAGGTCAGCGGACGACATTAAATTTGTTAGCCAAATGATAGATTTAATAGCACCTGATGAGAGGTAAGATGAAATAAGGTTTAATTGATATTAAAATATCAATACATTATGTACAATTTCTAGTTTAAATGTTATAATATAGTCGGTCTAAAATTCGTTTACTGGCGTCAATAGAAAGTGCTTTGGCCATTATGAATATTAAACAAATCGCAACATCTGATCCTAGACTTGATGCGCTAATCGTAAGGCCCTATTTCTGAATTTGTAATCAGTTTTATAATGATAGTTTGTGAATTTACCAATTCATTATTTGTGCATAGTTTGCTGCCGAGGATTATTGCGCAGATGTTGGTAAGAATTGATGATACCTTATATATGAAAGTAGAAATAGCAGATTTATTATTTATTTATTAAGGAATTGTAAGAACGCGATCACGGAAGGAAATGTTGCTAGCGCGACAGACCATAGTAACGGTCGCCAGTGCTTATGAATTGCAAGCAATTGATCTGGTAGCTCGAACTATTACTATTTGTATAAATTGTTATTTTTCTTTTTCAGTTTACAAGTTGACTCTATATTAAGTGGTGTGTTTTTGTTTGCTACATAGGTTTGCGTCGATTTTAGGAATGATAGTATCCTGACAGAAGAATGTCAGGAAGGCCGAGAAATGGGCTATCTTGGAAAAGTAAATAATTAAAATTAATATCATTAGAGCATTATTATAAATTCCATTATGACCGTGATTATGTCTTTAAAATTATCATAATATAGCAAGCAATTCATCCGCGTCAAGTCGATATTATACAAAAAATGTTTTTACCTGACATGCAAGGTATGATAGATTTATCTCTATTTGATTTCTGATAAGTACTTAATTACACTATGGCACATAGATGTAGAAAGAGCTGCACGTATTGTTTATGGTTACGAGCAACATTCTAAAAAAGGAATTGGGGCGTTTGACTTGGATGGCAAAATGTATGTAATCTTACCTTTTCTTTCTAGCCTGGAGCTCACAAAAATTTATTTATAGGATTTAAATCATAAATATAATCTGAATTTTTATGGGCTCCGGCATAATTTATTTTATATATTAAAATATGTGGATTTTTTGGTAACAGGATTGATCTCCCAATGGTCAAATGGGCAGAACGAATACTTGCAAGGGCGGAATAATCATTCCTGAAATAAAAGATGAAAGTAATATTGAAGCATAGTGAATATTTATGTATACATTATATTCATTAAGTTGTGAAATCGAATATTATATCGTTATATAAACTACAGATTAGTTCACTCAAAGTTTCATTGGTAACTGATAATCAGGCCACAGATTGATTGATAACTATAATCATGTGATCGTGATATGTTTACACAAGTTCTACATGACAAATAAGATTGGCGCCAAGGCACCAATAGCATACAGACATTATACTGTTATATAAAAAAACATCGCGTGTAGAAAGCACGTTTATCATAGTCGCAGTGCATAGAACCAGGGATAGATTGAAAAGCAGGGAAAGATCAGAATTTGTTTTTCGCCTATCTTTGATATTCACGTTGCAATCTCAGAAAACGTGAGGAGTTCCTTTACAGAGTAATTGTTTAAAAACCATGCATGTATTTTGGGCGAGCAAGCACGCACGCACGCACGTTGATAGATTTTTTTTTTTTTTAAAAAAAAAACTATGGAATCATAATGTTGCAAGAAACTAACATATTAAGACATAGTATATATAGTACAATTAAAAAATTTTCTCAACGATCAGCCAATTGTCTTATGTAAATAAAAAAAGAATTCTGATCCCTTGTGATTTTGATGATTTTTGGAAATCTGCTGAGACACAAACGCCTGAAAAAACGGGGAAAATTTTTTTTCTCAATTTATACAGTGTAGCCTCAATTTATAAAGTATTTTGTACTGTCCGTCCTTTCTCCCCGAGCCTTTTTTTTTTTATCTTTTTTTACCTTCTCTTGATAAAGTATAAAGCTACTTTGAGAACTTTGAGAGCTTTAATACCTTGATTTTTACAGTAAATCAAAAAAAAAAAGATACCATTTAATAGAGTTTCGTATTTCTTTTTTCAGTCAATTTGGGTAGTATTCGCTGCGTGATAAAAACCCTAAGAAATATCTCAACAAATAATAAATAGCTATCAAAAAATTTAAATAAACCTGGCGTTATAAAAACAATTTGATAGAGACAGTTATAAAAAAAGTATGTCACCTCGTACAAATTCACCTCCACCTTCGTCTTACGGTTTGGACGATAATATCGAGTACGCAGAATATAATCCCGGTTCTTCTTATTGTCCGTCAACGCCGGCAGGAGGACAGTCTTCGAATATAAATAACCAATTTTATTCAACACAATGTCCAGTATCACCGCATTCCACTCCATCTTTGAGTAGAAGCGGCATTACAGATGCTACGGCTACTCGAGCTCGAGCTCGAAATGGCTCACGTAAGGCCAAGAACAATAGTGCAGGACTCTCCGCACTTTTACCTCGAACCCTAAACTTGCCACGCAAAATACTTTCTTCTTCCGCAGTACAATTCTTTACTCTAATTGTGATATATTCATTTTGCATAACAACCATTTGTTTTATATTCTGCGCTTCATATTTCCTTACTCTCTATGATGACACCCGGAGGATGCTCCGAAATTCACGCGCTTGGGCCAAAGTAAAAAGTGGTGTAAGAGAAAAGATCTCTATGTTAGGTGATGATTGGGATGAATTTCTGCAAAACTACTTCGATCAAACTTGTGATGCGAACAAGAATAGTCACCTTGGCGGTGCGAACATGAATAATCATGGACAGACTTCCTCCGAAGGAGGGCAAGATGAATGGGAAGAATGGTTAAAGTGTACAATGTTTAAATTTATTACTGTGGTCGCAGGACAAGACGCCACAATTAAATTCCAACAATCAGCTGCTTCATTCCAATCTACATTTTTTGCTCGTCCAACAACAGCAGCTAGTGATGGCGGAAAAAGATGAATGAAATTTAATATATTATTATGTATGTGCATATATATATATAATTTGCATTTATAACAAAAGGTTGCAGGCGATCAACCATTAGGTTAACTTTTAGAATATTAAAACAAATATAGCAGATATCAAGGTTATGTTTTCATACGTATCACGAAATAAGTGTTACATTTCTATTATATATATATCTTTGTTACATATTTCTATCTAATAACATTTATTTCAGTAAAAAAAAAAAAAAAAAAAAAAAAAAAAAAAAAAAGGATGAAAAGTAGCATCTTCATCTAATTTTTATACCTATAGTCAAGTATATAGTAAAAATTTTTAATTTCTTCCTTTTTTTTTGGCTTAATAAAATTTAAACATATGTAAATTATGATATCTAGAGCATTTATTGGGACTATAATGTATGGATTACTTATCTTTACTGGGGACGTCTAAAGCGGTGTAGATTCTTATGATCTATATTTTATTGAATTAACTTTAGGGTTATGGTCATACGTTAGGGTTATGTTAGGTTTTCGGTGGTAGTTATATATAAGCAAAATTGCTTTCCCGGCATTTTAATCAACCTACCCAAGGTAGATTTGGACTGCTATTTTTGTATTTTTCAGGGTTTTCGTTTTTGTTTCTTTTATTGCTTCACCGGGAATATATCACGTGATTATAGTCTGCTTTGGAACCCCGTTGCTTGCAGAATTTACAGGACTGTTCTAATTTGCGTGTACTAAAATCATTTTTTTATAGATCTTAAAAAATTGGCCAATCAGAATGCAAAAATTATATCACGTTACGCCTGAACCATTCTGATTGGTAATAATGCAATCTTAATACGTATGACCAGAAATTTTTTACAAAAAAAATTTTTTGTAAATATTTTTTCGCCTTTATAGCGTATAAACTTATGGACCAGATTGAAATTTTTTTTTTTACCAAACTATATAAAATTGGGATGTTACTAAGAAAACAGCAGTAGTTACTATGCATATCAAATCTACTAGTCAAAAATATATTATATTAAATTTTTGTCGATCATTTTTATTCTAACTTTTAGAATTATGTAGTTTTAAAACTATGTTAAAACATTTTTAATTTATTTTGTCAATATAAAAGATTAAATGTTTTTTTGATTGTGAATTTTAATAGTAAAATAGTTACAATTTACAAATTTATATTATAAAACTGTAAAATATTTGTATAGAATTCTTAAATGTTATAACATAGTTGTATAATCATATTGTTTAAATATTGTTTACAATTTACAGAATTAAAAAGAATAGTGATCTTAGTGTAATGGTTGGGTTGTTATTTTTCAAGTAGTAGGTTCAAAGTTTAAATTCTATTAGCAATAAAATTTTAAAAAAATAGTTCTATTTAGACAACTTGAATAAGATATTTAAGTTGTAACTTTGTAATTTTGGTTGTATCAAGACTAACTTTAGAAATGTGCAATGTTATATAAATAAATTCAGAAAATATATACTTTATAAAAAGTCTTGTTTAGAAATTCTAAATAAAAAAATAGTATAATCTTTAATAGTATTATTTGTAAAAATCTTGATTTAAAAAAGTAAACTTGAAGCAAATGATCTGTAAGACAAAAAACTTTTAGATAAAAAGGGTTTATTAATCTGTTTATCAGTTGATTTAAGTATGAAGTTATATTATATTAAAATTATTAAATTAATAATATAAAAAAATTTATAAAAATAGACAAAACATTAGTTAGCTTATAAAAAAAAATACTAAAGTTATATAAATTCTATAAGAATATAACAGTTTAATAATTAGACTTAATTGTACTAGTTATAATGATACTAGATTAATTATAAATAATAATATAAAAGATCTTAGAAAGTTTATTTTAAAGATAAATTAGTTTTAAGATTAAAATAAAAATCTAAACATAATTTAGTAAAGTTAATATAAATATATAAATTTAAAAAATTTAAAATAAAATATTTAAACAGAAGTATTAAATATGATAATTAGTAAAAAATCTTTAAATAAATTTTTTAAATAAGTAATATTTTTTTTAACTTTAGCAGTTATGTTAGTACTTTATTAGAATTTTTGAAACTATACAAATTATATAAAATTTTTTTAATATATAAGTCTAGCATTACTTAGCCATCTAAATGATACCTAAATACAACCTGTTGCACTATCCTAGTTAGAGATAAACTGCTTGTCTGACTGCTATCTTACAATAGGTCATTGCTTATCTGATAACACATTTTTATAAAAAAGCAAAAAACAAAAAAAATTTGTTATATAAAAACAAAACAGAGATATAGAAATTAAGAAATAAAAAGAAAAGAAAATAAATGAAAAAAAAGGAAATATGTAAAACTTACAATTTACAAATATCAAACAGTTACAATTGTATGCCTGTGTTAGGTTTTTAAAAAGTATAAACTATACTAAATAAAAATAACTTTACTATTTTTCTATTTACTTAGATTATTTAACAAAAAACTATATAAAAAGAAAAAAATTTTTAACTTGATTGTAGAAGGTTGGTATAGAATACTAGTTAGTTCAAAGACAGTATTTTTAAGTTTTTAGTATTTTGAGGCATATGTATAGTTATGTTTATATTACTGTATTGTTTTTGATCTATGTCATTAACAAACTTGTTTAAGAAGTAAATACTGTTTACTATTTTGGTAGTTTTATATATCAATCTTTAGAAGAAGGTAAGCTAAATCACCTACTTTTTACAAAATTTTCTTAAAACAAAATAAAGATAAAAGATAAACTAACTTTGTAGCTTTTATAAATTTTTAATCTTTATAAGTATTTCTTGTAGATTTTATAGTTGTATAAAACTAATATATTCAACTTTGTTGTTTACTTGATAAAAAACTTTAGTTTTTACTAACTACTTCTTTTATAGTCTCAAAATGTGTTTAAACCATCATTACAAAACTGCAACTTCTTTTTTAACTTTATTTAAATATTCAACTATATGTATATAGTACTCTGAAAAAGTTTTTATCAGATTTAATATATTAACTATATTATTTTTTCTATAGTTTGGCTTTTTGAAAAGTTTGGTTCAAATGATTATCAGAAAGAGTATTTGTAATTTTTTGTAAATAAATAATATTAAAAAGTTATATATGTAACTAGTTGTATATATTTTCTGTAATAGTTTTTTTTTTTAGTATTAAGATAACTTCTTTGATCTTTTGATTTTTATTAATAATTTTTTTGATAATATGTTTTTATAAACCATTACAGAAAGAGTGTACAATTGACTATAAGTATAATTTTTTTATATTATATATCTATTTAAAAAATCTGTTTAAAGGTTTCTACTAATTGCTATAGCTAATACTTTTGCTTAAATATTCTATTTTAAATCTTTTGAACCTGTATTTGTATTAACATTACTGAGTCATTGTTTTAATCATAAAACTATTTTATCTCTGAATTAAACCTCTTAGAGCCTTCTGTGACTATTTTTATAGTTGATTTAGATATTGCTATAACAGAACCAACACTTGTGATTAGAGTTATTGTCTAAAATATAGCAATAAATACTTACTTTCTATGTACTATATAATATAAAAGTTATGTTTTTGATATATTTTGAATATAAAAAAATTTGGGGTGTGGTGACCTAGTGAAGTGGTCAGGTTGTTAACTCCCCAAGTGGTAGGTTGGGTGTTCAAATCCTATCGACGGTAAAAATTTGGATAATCACCTATGTAATATTTGTATTATGATAACTGTTACTAATGATTGGGTTAAGATATCTGTAATGGCAGTTGCACCAGCATGACTGGCAGGTCATGGGGCATCTGTGCAATGTTGGAGTTATACAGAAAAATGCAAACCGACATATCGGGTAGTACAAACACTGGATAAGTCCTTATAGCTGTGTAAATCTGTTAAAATTGGGTAACAAGAAGTCCATTTGGGAAGACCCGAGTAGAGAGGTAGCTAGATCTTCAATGGCCCTCTGTAAAGACTAGCTCAGTGAAATGGATACCTAGGTCTAGTACCTGGTTCTAGTAGCTGGACAGGCAAGAACCTCTAGATTAGGAGTCTCAGAAATACCACCAACTAGGCTGCTGGAATGAACTAGAGGAAAAAGATATTAGGCTGACCCGATATACTGATGGACTGGTCATAGTCCTACACAGGTTATCTGGATTGGGAGTCTGATAAAAAGGTAGGAGAAAAGGCAGGAGTATACTAAAATACCGAGGTTATGCTATGAAGTAGATGCTGGGGTCTAAGTAAATTCTACAAGGGCATAGTGATTTAATGATTAGCCCTGATCGCAAGTGTTGGTTCTGCTATAGCGATACCTAGGTCAGCTGTAAAAATAAGTACAGAAGGCTCTGGGAGGTTTACCTTGAGGATAAATTAGTCCTAAGGTTGAAGATGATGATCTGGTACATTTGAGATGACTAGTGATATTAATACAGGTTACAGGTTCAGAGGGTTTAAAGTGAAACACCCAAGCAGGAGTATTAGGTACAGCAATTGGGAGGGAACCTTCAGACAGACTTCTTAAATAGGTAATATAAAAAAGTTACATATGTAGCTAATTGTACACTCTCCTGTAGTAGTTTATTAAACCACAATACCAATAAGTGATTAATAAAAGTCAAAAGACCAAAGAGATTACCTTAATACCAAAAAAATAAAAAATAAAAATATTAAAATTCTATTATACAAACTTTTTTCTTAGTAGCCATGTCTATATCTGCTTAGTTTTTAAATAATACTATTATATAACTTCTTAGTTTTTCTTATCTATTAGATAAAATATATACTGGCATTGCTTTTTTGACTTTAAGCTTTTTTACTAAATTAATTTAAAAATTCTTTTTAGTATTTTTTTCAATCTTGCTATAAACTGGTTTTTTTATTTTTTATTTTTATTTTTTACTTTTTATTATTCTTGTTAATTTTCTATTTTTTAAAGAGATTATTTATAAAAATGCTTGTTTATCTTTTTTTTATTATTTTATTACTGCTATTATTCTATATATATATTTTTTAATTTTATATATAGCTATTTTGTTTATTTTTTTACTAAATATTTAATTTTGTATTCTAAGATCTCTTTTGGCAAATTCTATATAGTTAAGGTTATTAGTTTTTTTTTGTTTTTTTATCTGTATTTATTTCTTTTTAATTATATGTTTTGTCTTTTGTCTTTCTATTTTTTTCTATATTTTTTCTTCTTTTAATAGTTTTTTTTCTGCTTTGTTTTTTTTTATTTTTATTTTTTTTAATTTTTTTTATGTCTAGAATTGTTCTAAACTAGTTATTGTGTTTTCTTTAAATTTTATTAATTATCTTTTTTTTATTATATTTGCAATTAAATATAATTACAATTTTTTTTTCTTAAGCAGTCATATTAGTACTTTATTAAGATTTTGAAATTATATTTGCAATTATATAAATATTCTTAACACCCAAGTCTAGCATCATCTGGCTATCCAAATAGTACCTAAATGCAACCTGTTGCATTACTTCAAGCAGAAGTAAGCCACTCATTTAACTACTTAAAGTCTATAATAAAAGAGTTTTTCCCTTTTATAACAAGCTCCAAAATTGTTTTTTGTACTTCTTTTTTGATTTGTTTTTCTTTTTTTTTTTATCTTTTCCTTTCTTTCTTCTATTCTTTATTAATTTGGTTTTCTTTTTTTGTTTAGTGCTATTCTCTTTTTTTTTTTCTTTTTCATTCTATCTGTTATTTCTTTATTTTTCTCTCAATTATTAATTTTCTCATATTAGATTCTTCATACTTGTTTATAGAAGGTATTCTAGGCTGTTTTGCTATTATATTTATGAACTGTTGCCTTAATTTTGTGCTTAGAAGCTGTCTCAATCTGTCCTGTATTTCTTTTGAAATAAGATTTTTAATTAGTGCCTCTCTTATTTTAACTTCTTCTGCTTCTGTTTTCCTAAAAAGAGTTGTATATAATATATATGAAGAAACTTGAACTTTTTCATCTTCTTTTAAACTCTTTTAGGCTGTTGTGATAGTTACTTTTTGAATTCTCTTTCAAAGGTTTCTTTGTTCTTTGCATGCTGCAAAATATACTTGTGTTTTTTTTGTTTTCTTCTAACAGACTTGGCATTCTGTTGTTATGTATACATCTTGTCTTCTTTTGTTAAATTCTTCTAATGTTGGTAGTTTATCTATTATATACTTTATAAATACACTTTTTCTAATACTACTTCTTCTTGTTGTGCAGTGTACTCCTTTAGTTATTCTTAGTTTTTTCCAAAAATATGTCCAATCATAAATTATAATATCTGTTTTTGGTTCTAATTCTCTAATTGTCTTTGTTTCTTTCCATTTTGCTCCTAATCTTGCATTTGCTATTAACTTGCAAAACAATCTTGTTGGTATGTTACTACATTTGTTTTCCCACTCTAGGCAGTACTTTATCTCTTTGCAACTAACTTCTTCAGCTTGTATTGTTTTTTTACTTATTGCACTTTTTTTCACTAAGCTGTTAGCTTTATCATTCCATCGATCTTTATTGTAACTCTTAATCTTAAAAAAATCTATCTGAATATTTTTTTGTTATAATCAGATCTCTAATTTTCATTACTTATATTATATTTTTCTTCTTGAAAAACTTATTTCTGTCTATATATTCTAAACTTCTACTAATGTTTTTTATTGCAGCATTGCTATCTGTATATACTTCTATTTGTTTTCTTTTTAATACTATTAAAATTGCTGTCTATATTGCTACTAACTCTGTTACTGTTAATATTTGCCATCCTTCTAGTTCTAGTACTGCCTCCTTTTTTGATTATTCTTGTATTTCATCTGTTTGCATTCATCTTATATCTATACTACTTTTACTTCTTTTTCTTTTTCTATATTTGAATTTGCTATTCCATCTGTATATATTGTATATTTGTTTTTGTTTCTTATTATATTTTTTTTCAAGATTTCTATTATTTTTTGACTAATATTCTCTTTTAAATTTTGTTATTTGATTTTTTCTACTTCTAACTTTTCTATTGTTCTTAGTCTCTTGAGTTTCTGTTTTCCAATCTCTGGTTTCTTTTCCTTTGTTACTTCTATTATTTAATCCATTAATATCTTGATCTTGTTGCTGCCTTTGCTTATTAATATATCTGAAATCACATTAATTTTGTTGTTTATTCTTATCTACTACTGGCAACTATTTTCTAAATGTTCTTTATTTTTTGTATATTTCTTGCATCTGTTAATTTTAATAGCTTGTTCACTTTCTTTACTTTACATTTGCCAATGCTCTACTAATTTTTTTTTCTTTTTAACTATCTTTCCTAACTATTGATGATTTTGTGTACTATGTGTTATTTATTCTTTTCTTCTTTTATCTTCTGAAACAAACTTCCATCTTATTTACATTATATAAATATTTTGCCTATTTGTTCTAAAATGTCTTTTAACCTCTCTGCTTTCTGGTCTACTAAGCACTTCTAATTCTATTACTTTGAACTATTCTGCTTTTTTTCCTTTATTCAGTAAACCTTGGTACCTTTTTAGTTGTTGTCATGTAATCAGTCTTTTTCCTCTTATATTAAGTAACTGATTTAAATATATTAAGCCTGTTTTAGTTATTTTAGTTTCATTTCTTTTCTATAAACATGTATTTATGAGATCTTTTATTTTGGCTTCATATTCTAGCATTGTTTATAAATTATTTTCTGTTCTTATATTTATATTTAGCTTTCTTGCTTTTAGTAATATTAGGCAAGCAGAGGTGTGGTGACCTAGTGAAGTGGATAGGTTGTCAACCCCCAGTGGCAGGTCTAAGGTTCAATTCTTATGGATGATGAATTTTGGAAATTATACCTGTATTATGGTAACTGTCTCTACTGATCAGTTGGGTTTTGGGCATCTGTAATCTTAGGTACACCAAGTCGGGCCCCACTTGACATTGGGAGCTCAGGGCATCTATGTGAAGTGTAATGTTACACAGTACATATACATAGAGGAATGTGAAAATCTGGTATCGTATAAGGCTTTGGTGCAAACCCATGATAAGACCCCTAGGTGTAGAAGGCTAAGAAACTGAAGAGACAGAAACTTACTTGGAAATCCTGAGTAAAGAGATAGCACAAACTTTCAATGATGCCATTGGACTGATGGAAGCCTATGAAACACCTTCATAGGAACTGTCAGATAAACCAGATGACAAGATGTATAGAGGAGCATATGACCAATCAGGCCACCAGAATCACCAGAGGAAAAGAATATATAAGTATACCATACCGGGCTATCTGGATTGAAAGTCTGGAAAGTCAGATAGTTCCGAGTTGTGGCTAGTAAGAGATGATGAAAAAGAAGTAGGAAAGATAAGTATCAAATTTTGGGTGAACTTTACAAGGGTAATAGCGATTTAAGGGGTAACCCTGATTGCAAGTATTTGCCCCAGTTATAGCATCAAACCAGATTAGCGGTAAAAGGGAATATGGCTCACTCTGGAAGGTTTATCTTGAGAATAAAAATAGTTTAAGGATTATAGTCCTATAGTTAAATGCGAATAGATTCAGATCTGTGATCTGGTGAAATTAATACTAGAGTTAGATCAGAGGGTTTAAATAGAACATCTAAGCAGGGGTGTTAGATACAGCAACTGGTAGGTAACCCTCAGGTGGACTCCTTAAATAGGTAATATAGAAAAGTTACACGTGTAGTCAGTTGTACATTCGTCTAATAGTTCTTTATAAATACATCTATATAAAACATGTACTCGCTATAAGTATTAATAAAAAGCTCAGACCAAAGAGGTCACCTTAATACCAAAAAAAATTAATAATAATAATAATAATAATATTAGGCAAGCTAGGTTACTTTTCTAATTTTCTATATTTTCTGATATCTCTTCTAACTTTCATATATCTTTTATAAAACCTGCTCTTTGGCAATTTTGCATTATTCTTAATTTTGTTAACTGTTCAAGACTGTCTTGCCTATTTAGTTTTATTAATAGGCCACTTATTTGTTTTATTACTAATTCTTGTCATAATGTTCTGCAATTACTAAGATCTTTGTGTTCCATTATGCAGTTTTCTAATGTTCTTTGCAAGTTGTTATTTTGTTTTGCTAGGCTTATTATTGGTTAATATATTTTACTTATATTTGTTTCTGAAATTTTTGTTAATTATAGCATATAACTTAACTTTGATATTATTGCCATATTGTTAATATATGCAATCTAGTCTATTGTTATTTTTTTGTATCTGAGATCTCTTATTATTTGGCTGATTATTTCTTTAGCTTTTTTTATTACTAACATTTCACTCATTCTATTATTTAGCCAGATTCTCAATAAGCAGACTATCATATTTTTTATTTCTTCTGTTATCTTGCTTTTTCCAAAAGTTACTTCTTTTTCTTCTTTCTTAACTTTGTATTCATTATCAACAGCTTTAATTTGGATCCATTTATTTCTATGTCATTCATCTTAAAGAATTCTTCTGCTATCTTTAAAATCTCTATTAGTTGTTCTTTACTACTTACAATTTATGTTATATCATCTGCATATGCAATAGTTACTTGGTAATACCTTGTAATATTGTTGCATTGCATGTCTTTTCTAATTTGCTGCTCTATTATATAATCTAAATCTTCATCTTTTTGTATTTGCTCTAATAATGGATCATAGAAAAGCTGCCATATCAATAGAAATATTACTTCATCTTGGTCTATGCCATCTTCTACTATTATTTCTTTTGTTAGGCTATAGGCTGTAATAATTTTTAGCTGTCTCTTGTCAAACAAGTTTAAAATATATTTCATTGTTCTTTTAGGTACTTTGATTTTTTACAATGCTAGTTTCAGACTCTCAAGTGAAACTGAGTCAAATATCTTTTTTATGTCTTGCAAAAGTATTCATATCTCTTTGCCTTTCTCTTTTACTTCTTCTATTATTATGTTGAGAATATGTATTAGTTGTTTTGTTGAGTTGCCTAAAAGGCCTATATAATTTGGTCCTTTCAGTATTTCTTTTTCTATAAACACTTTGGCAAGCCTTTTGGTTATTACTTTTGTTATAACTTTTCTAAATATTTCTATTAATGCTATTGGTTGAATGTTGTTTAAACTATATCTTCACTTAACATCTTTAGACTTGTGCTATCTTCCATTTGGTTGATATCTTTCCTACTTCTAGACATAAGTCTGCAAAGCTTCTAAATACTTCTTGTATTCTCTTTTTTGCTTACTTTATTAAAATATAACTTATATTTGATATGCCTAAAACTGTTCCTGTCTTTAGTTCTTTCAAAACTTCTTTCAATTTTTCTTTCTTAATTTCTTTCTCAACTTTTATATACTATTTTTTTTTAATATTTTCTTGCATTTTATATATTTCTTCTACTCTTTTGATATCTCTTCTAATTTTGTATTTCTTTTTCTAAATTGTTTTTTGTAATGTTCTGCTACTCCTACTTTAACATCTTCTGGGCTTGTTAGTAAATTTGTTTCTTCTTCTACTTGTTCAATAAACTTATTAAGTACTATTTTCTTATAGGGCCTATTCAAGTGGCTAGCTATTATCTTTTCTTAGTTTGTTCTAATCATTTTGTATCTTTTATCTATATTCTCTTCTATTTGTTTTCTTTGTACTCATTTTTAGTCTTTCTTGTTTCTTTTTAATAATAGCTTTTTCTAATCTTTCATATCTTCTATTTGGTAATTTTGCATCTACTTTTTTGTCTAGTATTTTTAACTGTTTATTTACTTTACTTCTTTCTTCTTTTATTACTACTTGAATTCTTTTTGTTTTTGCATATTTAATCAATTTTTGAAACTTAACAATACTTTCTTCTTGTTGCTATTCTTTTTGAGTTTTTCTTCTATTTGTTATTGTGTTGTATACTTTTTTCTTTAGTATATGTTTATTTGCTGTTATAATGATTGCTTCTTTTATTATATTCTATATGTTGTTTATCTTTTTTGCTTTTCTTTCTTTATTTTGTTTTTTTTTGTAAATGTCTTTTAACATCTTTTTTTTTCTAATCAGTTTTGTAATTCCTGTACATAATTTTCTTGGTCTTTCGATTTTGCTTAATTATACAAGTATATAGTTCTTGACTGTTTTTTTCTTTTAATTACTGTCTTGCTTTTTTCTGCTACTATATGTTTAATCTATACTTCTGCTATTACTATTTTGTAGTCACTTTCTGTAATATCATTTATTTCTTCAATTTTTGCTTTTTGAAACCTTAGACTAATTCTTCTGATATTTATATATAATCAATTCTTGTTGCTGCTTCTTTATTTGATCACATGTATTGTTGGCTTGTTAAGTTCATATTTCTATATATATTTCTAAAGTCTTGATTCTTCATTCAGTTAAAGATTGGCAGTCTTTTGTAATTTATTGTTTGTAAATATTGTCTGTCTAGAGTATTGTTTACTATATAATTAAAATTATTTATCACAATAACTTGTGTTTGTCTTTTCCTTCTTAAGACTGTTTTTACAATTTTTTGCTAAATGTTTTTTCTTATTACTTTGTTATTTGGCAGCATATAAACTGCAATTACTACTATCTTCAACTTTACTGTTAAACACTTGTTTTTTGATTAGTTCTGTCTCTAATTCTTCTATTTGTTTAAGTTCGATTAGCCCTCTTTCTTCTTTTCTCTATTCTTCTGTTGTTCTATTTTCTAGCATTTGTTCTAATGTTGTATTAATCTTGTTATTGCCTTTTTCTACTAATGTTTCTGAAACTGCCTTTAAGTTATTATTCTATTTTATTCACTTTTTATAATTGTCTGTTACTTGTTCTGTTCTGTTCTCACATCTTTTGTATTTACTTATCTCAGTATATGTCTTGATTTTTACTTTTTGTAATAGCCAATGTTCTGCTAAGATCTTTTTCTTTTTTTTCTTTGATATCTTACTAAATTGCAGATTATGTTTTGCTCCATGTACAATTCACTTTTTCTTCCTTCTGTTTTCAAATATCTTTGTTTAGTTGATCATTAGAGCCTGTGTATTGTGATTTCTAATCTTATATTGGTCATATGTTTCTCTACTTGTCTGTGTCACTAACATCTTTCCTTCTATTTTACTGAACTATTTGGCTTTTTTTTCTTTACATGACAGTTCTAGAAAACTTTTAAGCTGTCTCTATGTAATTAAGTTTTTTCCTTTTATGTTCACAAATTGGTTCAGGTATATTAGACCCTATTCATTTATTGTACTACTACTTGCTGTCTATAATTTAATCCTAACTAAGTCTCTTATGCTTGTTCCATAGCCATGTACTCTTCATAGGTAATCTTTTGCTTTGAAATTAATTCTCATCTCTCTTGCTTTAACTATTGTTTAATAGACTAAATTGTGTTTTCAATACATCATTTCTTTTGGTCTTCTTTTGGAGTTCTAAATATCTTTTACTAAGCCTGCTTTTTGACATCCTTGAGCTATTCTAAGTTTTGTTAGATTACCTAAATTGTCTTTTTTGTTGAGTCTTGCAAATAAACTACTTATTTG